>RPOG01000632.1:0-276664 GCA_008086565.1 Thalassoma bifasciatum
ACTTCCTAACCCCTTACAGGAGCATATAACACACACTCACACACACTTATACACCACTGTAAGGCTCTACTGTAACTCTAGGGGAGGTTTCAGGGGTCAAAGGTGAGTTGGAGCAGAGTGGAAATAAACAAGCTGCCTGGATGTGTGATGGGAATGAGAGAGTGGACCAGACTATAGAGAGGAAACAGGCTCCAAAACAGAGCTTATATCCCAGTCTTAGAGGAAAATACTCAAACTACAAATCAAAAGTTTAATTCTGAACATGCAGCCAGCTAAAATAAAACTAACAAGGATGTTTTGAAAATGTGAAACCATTCAATTGAATCTCATCCTAAGCACCTCTCTGGCGGCTCAGGGTGAGAAAACACGTCTGCCTTTGTTCTGTTTCAGCGAGAACAAGATACAAAAACAGAGGATTTTTTTTTGTAACTACATCACTCTGAACATTCCTGATTACAGCTCCATCAATTTCTGTCGGGAAGCTGTTGGCAGCCAACATGTTAGTTCTCATGTTTGGGTGTCTGCCTTTTTTTTCCCTTTATTTTATTTTATTTTATTAAAGGGACTGTGAGGACTTTCTGAGTGATCTTGAAAAAGTCTCATATATTAATATATGCCTAATCATAATCCCTAACTCCAAATGAGATTATCAGTGCCAAAATGGGTTATTTTTAAATGCTAATTCATTGCTTCCTGTTCAAGTGGGATTGGACTGGATTGATTTACACCAAAGTCCCTTTGACAACACAACGCTGGCTGACAAAGTCTAGCAGTGAGAAGGGAGATCTGTGTTTTTCTCCTCTGAAAACGATTTCTGTTATTCATTCTTTTTGCCGAAAATAACTGTTTGATAAGCTCATTGGGTAGATAGATTGTAGTCCACAGGGTTCACACAAAATTGAAGCTCACTGAAAGTTAAAGAGGGGGTATAACGATTTTTCTTTTTCTCTTCATTCAGCTGCTTTACATAATTTACCCCCCAACAATCTCTATTTTTCTCTCCATGGTGGTTTGAAAAACCTTTTTTAAGCCTTTGTCTACGAAACTTCATTTGAGCTGCTGTATCTTTAACCGCCTCCCTTCTGACTGGCTGGCACTCTGAAAGCCTGTTGTGGACAGGGCTATAGGCAGACCTTAGTGTTTGAGGCCCACCCCAATGTGTCATGAACCACAAGACTCTTATGCAATGACCTTATCATTTCAAAAATTCTCACAAAGATCTGGTGCCATGTTTTGAACAGTGTTTCAAGCAATATACCCCTCTTTAAAGACTTATGTTAAGAGGGGATGCCAGTCTTGCCCGGCAAAAAAAAGAACAAAAAAAATAATAGGAAAAATTCTAGTGACTATCTCTGCACTGTCATTAAACCCTTCAATAAAACAAAGAGATACACATCTATGCTAAATGAAAGTGCACCAGCCAAAGTGGGTCAGAAGAATTTTTTAGACTAGAAAAATCTGCCTGTGGAGCTTTACACACCTTCCAACACTTAAGAAGCAGCAAAACACTGGAAGACATCTACTCAAAATCAGCTTGATATTGTCAGTGACGTTGATGGGACTTTGGCGTCTTTGCAGTCGATCAATTGCACTTAGTTATTCCTAAATAATTTTTGTTGCATTGCATGGATGTACTCAGTTTAAGATGGGGTTACATATATTTATGGGATGGAAATTCTGCCCTCAATTTAATTGAGTTCATCCAATGAGTAATTTTTTTCGAGTGCAGTTACAGGGTGGACACCCGTCAGTCAAGTCAGCCATGCCCTTATATGGAGAAAACTCATTTAGTAACTTGGTTGGGGCGCATCTTATATATTAAGTGTATTAAGTATTGCAAACAGTTATTCAAACTCTAATGGTCTGAAAACATGCAACAGAGCTGAGAGAGTATAGACTCGGCAGTGTTTTCCTGTATTTATTTTAAAAATGGTGTTGAAACTGATGATGATACACAGTACAAACATATTTTTACATGTTTGAAATAAAGCGCTTTGTTACTAAATATTATTTTCTTTCAGACCCCACACTTGATCTGATTTATTTTAACATGTTTGCAGAGTCGGAGGGTGGCTGTTACTGAAAGTGTTTGATCAAACTGTCTCAAAGTCAGAGAGAGAAAGAAAAAGAGAGAGTGTGATTGAGGAGGAGGTGTTCAAACAGTGGAAGGCCTCAGAGCACACATTACCTAACCACAGACATGTTGTCTCATTAAGCAGTGGTCAGCGTGCCAGCAGAAACACACTGATTTATCAAATGAAGGCTAATTTCTGTGGTGTTTAGACACAGGCTGGTGAGTCAGAGATCTGCTGAGGCTTTGATTATGAGAATCAGTGACAGGTGCAGTGGACACACATTTGAAACACTGAATTCACATTGTGTTAATGTCACTGTGCTGTTAAGGCTTCTTTTCAAGCAGATGTGTTGTTATTCATCAAACATTTACAGATTGTTTGCTTCTCTTTGCCTTAAAAAAGTAGAGTGATTAATTGTTGTGCTGGTGATGTGTGTATGATTAATAGCTCTGAGAAATGGAGGATTTTCTTGACAAAAAAGAAAAAAAAACATTAATTGATTAAAGCCAGAGAGTAACCAGACTTTGCAAAAGTTTCTGAGTTCTAAAGTCAGTCCTGCAGTGTGAAAATAAGAAAATTTCTGTACCTGGTTATATATGACTTTATATTTAAGGTTTCTGTTTCTGTTAAACATGGATATGAAGTAACAAAGCTGGATGTTCAGACTAAACTCTACACATTCACATGTTGTAGAAATCCTTGAATCTGTCTGTAAACTGATCAAAACTCTGTGTACTGAAAATAATACAGAGACTTTCTGAAATGATGAGCATCTCCTGACTGCTTAGTGACAAAATGGAGGTGCAGGCCTCAAACACCAAGGTCTGCACATAGCTATGTCCTTAAAAGGCTTCCAGAAGATTGGCCAATCAGAGCGAGGAGGGTTTGTGGTGCAGGGAGCCTTAAAGAGACAGTAGCTAAAACAAAGATTCCTTGTAAGTTATTGTAACTTTATGTATGTTGGTAATTTACATTTATAGCAGGCACAACCCAAAGAAATAAGTTTTGTTTTGTTTTAATAATTTTCTAATTTGAGGCCTGCTAACAAGTTTTAAAGAGTCATTATTATTTTTTTACAGATGTTTCTTTTCAAAAGGTAAGATAAAGATTCTGTGGTGAAATGTTGATCCCTCTGTGGAAACAATTCTCCAGCAGTTTTTTTTTTTAATCTGACACAGTGTGACTTAAGTTTAATAAAGTTAAGGTAAACACCTTTGTCACAATTTACATTTGGAGGTGTGTCAGATTCTGAGGTGAGATGTTGTTTCAAGATGCATATTCCAGAAAATATGTGGGCTAAGTTATGTCACCAGTGACCATCTGGGACATTTTCAAAATGATTCAAATAAGACAGGGACAATTGGTAAATTGTGATAACATGTTAATGAACAAAGACTGCTAGAAATATGATTTGAGGTAAAAAAAAAAATCATGCATGTCAAAAAAACGTTATAGAAATCTGCCACAGGGGTGAGAAAAGAATAGTGTATATATAGAAGAAACTAAGCAAGTGCATTTTGTCTTATGATTTCTTGAAATAAAACGTTTTTCTGAACTTGTCAGGTGAATGTGGTTCATATTGAGTCTGATGAGTCGATTTTTCCTCAAAATAAGAAACAAACACTTGCTCAGATTTCAGTTCTTACAGTGCACAAACTTTGTAGGAAATTTGTTTGGAATAAATTTCTCCAAACTCATTTTTGCTTTTACCTGTGACAGCCAACTCTGACATATTAAAGGCTATTATTTTGCTTCCTTTTAGGAGTAATGAAAGATGTCTGCAGAAAAACCCAGCAAGCATAATTATGTTCACTTCTGATACTGACAAAATATCCTGTAATGATAAAATGTTTCATGGGGAGTCAAGGTAATATTGTTTTCTAAACAGTACCAGATCACAGTATGAGTAACACTAGGATACTTCTCTCATAGATAAGGTTCTTGACTTTTTTTTTTTTTTTTTTTTTTTGAACAGACTGAACAGCTTTACATTACTTATCTTATTTACATAACAAGATGTCATTTCTGTCTCTACGTGGTCCCCAGCTCTGACATATTAAAGGCTGTTGTTTTGCTTCCTTTTGGGAATAATGAAAGATGTCTGCAGAAAAAGCAAGCATAATTATGTTCAGTTCTGATACTGACACAAATATTCCTGTAATGATAAAATGTTTCATTGAGTAAGTATTTTTGTTAAGCATAAAAAAATCCTGTTTTTTAACCTCGACACAAAATTACCATGAAAATCACATTTGCTCCTTTTTTCTGTAGCAATTTGTTTTGGGAATAAATCTCAGTGATGCCTCCTGCAGACATCAGCAGCACACACTCCTCTGTCTGTGCTGACCTGTGTGACTCTCATTAAGAGGCTGCTGAGAGTGATGACGGTTTGTTCACACTCAAGTGAGGGGGAACTTTACACCATGCTGCAGTAAAATAAACATCAGAGCAGGTCAGTCACAGCTGGAGCCTCTGTCATCATCACTGAGCTTTATGCAGCCGCAAACAGACCTACATCCGCCCTGTAATAGGATTCATTTTGCTGAGTCACATGGTCACACTCATGACCTCAAATAACTGATGAATCTCTCTGACCTGGATATCCCTGCACGCTGCTTTAAACCCACCTGTGGGTGAAAGTATCTAACACACATTCAGAGTTTTAAACAACAGGTCTGCTGAGTTTTCTTAGAATGAGAGCACAACATAAAAAATCAAATGTTTTCAAGACTTGAGCTGAGCCTTTAGTCTTTCTGTAATTAAAGTTATAATCCATAAGATTTAGAGTTTTCATCTACCAAACCTTAGATTTGATATTACAATATTTAGACCTTGCGCTCCCAAAGGTTCAGATTACAGTTTAATCTCTGACAGAAACATGCAGTCAAATTTCTCACGGCATGATGGGAATCTGTGAGCCTTTTTCTTTTTAACAATAAGACTCTGAGCTGCCGTTCTGTTTCCAAACACATGAGATGAGCCTCTGACGGGCTAAAATACTGATTCTTTTTATGTCGACTAATCTATTGATGATGTTTTTTTTCCAATAAGTTAATTATTCATGTACAAAATGTTCCCAAACTTAGGAAGCCCTGGGTCTTCTTTTCTTATTTCTTATAATCCCCCATGCTCTCTGTCATAATTCATGTGAACTTCTTCTTCTCTGTTTCTGTGTATCAAAAAACTGAGAGTGATACTGCCCCCATCACTTCCTGTAGTAAATGACAGTTCAGATGAGTTGTACCATCTGGTATTTGATTCCACCAATCACAAAATATGGCATGTTGACATATAAATTCTAACATATAAATTCTCAATCGCTACCCCCTCTCTCTGGAACTCATTACCCAAACACATCCGTAACTGCACTGACATCACCACATTCAAATCCCAGCTCAAAACCCATCTTTTTAGAATTGCTTTTAACTGTTGATCACATCTTTGTCTTATCACATTTTATCATGCTTTACCCTGCGCTGTGCTTTTGCTTGTCTGTTTTGTTTTACCGATTTGTTTTTCTTGTTGGATTTTAATTTCTTTTAATCTTTAAAGTGTCTTTGAGTATTTTGAAAAGCGCTATATAAAATAAATTTATAATTATTATAATTATTATTATTATTATTATTATTATTATTATTATTATTATTATTATTATTATTGACTAATTTCTATAGTTGAAATTATTGATTTTGTCAACTAATCTGCATTACTTCATTAGAGCATGGTGCATTTAAAGTAGGGGGTGCATCAAGAGGAAAATCCTTGGCATACTAAAAAGAACTAGTTAAAAGTTCAGTTCACACAGATTAAAGTGAACAGGTTCATCTTCATTACTCATATTCTTAAATTATGAACTAAGTTTCTATTCTTGTTCAACAGAATCTCTGACTGACCTGTCCATTCATTTCCAGCCTCAACTGTGCTCTACCATAGATTCATAGAAAGATTCAAATTTAAGAAAAAGCAATGTCAGTATGTGTTTTACGACTTAAACAATATGTTTTATTGAACAGACAGTAGAATAGGTGCAGCAAAGCAAACTGTAGATACTATAATAATGTTTTTCAACCTGCATGAACCAAATTATCCATTTATAAAATTATAAATGGATCTTATGTATGATATAAAAATAACAATTCTGTTATTTTTATTTCATACAATTCAGAAAAAAAAAACAATAGTTTAAAACAACAAGGTCCTACTTCTCAAAAAATGTTGAGGAGAATATGCGGTCAAAAATTGTAAGAAAATGGAAATGTAAATTGAGATTGTCCTTAGTAAGGTAGAATTGGTGCATTAATTCAGGGCAGATGGAATGGGACAGGAAGTGATGCACAGAAACCATAGAAAAAGAGGCTGTGACTTTCAAAATAAAACAAACCGTGTTAAAATTAGATCATATTTAACTTGGCTACGACGCTAAATGGATATAATGAGCCGAGACATGTCAGGGGTCAACAGGTTTAAGGTTTTACCAGGTTCAATTAGAGAGAAGAGAAGAGACATTTTATCTCCCTAAATGACTCTGGGTTCTACAGTCCAACATGAATGAAGACAGACTTATGTATGGAGTGGGAAGCATGGGAACTCCTCGATCTGTAACTGTCTGTCAGCCCTGCAGCTTGGCAGACGTAACATGTAGCCGCTATGAGTTGATGAATACAGTCAACATGAACCACAGCAGAGACTGAACACAGACAGATGCAGTTTATTTTAGGGGCTAGACATGCTGCATGACGTAAACAACCAGCTGTCATAGACAAACTCGTGGTTGTAACTGTTTTTCTCTTTTGTTGCTGAATGGAGCTGAACGCTGTTATTTCAGACTGAACGAAACTCGTGTTTGCCTTCGCAGTTGGCAAAATAATGCGTTCAGTTTAGAAAAATATAAACGCGTCCATGCACAACACTGAGGACGACAAACAACAACTTTAAAAAAATGGAAGGGAAGAAAAATCAAGCACCAGTCATGATCCAGTCTAATCACCAGGATCAAAGCTGTTATTTTGCACTGAGCACCACATGGTGGGAATCTCCTCTCTTCATTATCAGCAACCTTGTCTTTAGTCAACAAGGTCAGACAGAAACTGCCGGAGAAGCTGGATATTATCCCAGGACTTAAACCTGAGCTGGAAAAGTCCAGGGTGAGATCAGAGAGGCGGAGTCCCCTCAGGTGTCTATTAAAATGAGCCTGGCGTGTTCACATCCAGAGCTGAGGCCTGCCTCCTGCCGCCAGCCCGCTATAATTGGTTGAACCCCCCGCGTGTGCACACACAGGCTTTACACACTGAAAGTTGTGAAACACGCTACACAAAACATGTGGGAGGGAGTTTTGGCTGCTGCTCACCTTGACTCCACTTTGCCAACAGAAAACAAACAAACTCAAGAAAGTGACACCTACCTCTTGGAGAAAAGAGCTAATCGATTGACAAGGACAGAAGCGAATAATGCCGCAGAAACACCAGATCCAGTTAACGCCGGCCATGACGGGGAGCGGAGTGACCTAGAGAGGATGAAGCATCCAGCTGCTGCTCTTAGTGCTCCAGCTGTTTGTGGCTTTCTGTGTGTGTGCGTGTGTGTTTGTGTGCGCATGTCTGTTTGTGCATGTGGACAAATGTTCAGTGATATTCACACCCACTCCTGGCCTAAATCCGCCCCCCCGTCATTCAGAGAGCACATCTGTGCGCGCCCGTCCCCTCCCTCTGTCTGTATGAGGATTTAGGATCCCGCTGATGCCTCTGGCTGCTCTCCAGAAGAAAGAGAGCCTCATGTTGCCCCTCCATCACTCTGTCATTGATATTCTGCAGTGTGCTCCACATTACCCAGCACCTCTAGGCCCCTGCAGATCGATACAAGACCAAGTCACAAAAAAACAAACGCACACACACACACAATAAAACTCCTTATTGGAAAACATTTTGTCCCCCAAGCTCAGCATAGCAATTAATTTAGGAGTAATTCAGGAAACAACAGGCCTGCCTGCGGGGACCAGCCTTCACACAATCACTTCTTCATAGTGGTGGTCAAACAGCTCATCAGTCTGCTGTTTGCTCGCCGTTAGGGATAAACTGCAGCTTTGTGCCGCTGATGAGCATCAGAATGCAAATCAGCAGGATGACACTCCACGAGCGCATGAAACAGAGCGAGCTGCGGCAGAATTTAAAGAAGCGCTCTAATCCCTATTCATGGCTAAACACGCTGCTCCAGGCCTCCAGATTAGGGCTCACACTTTACTGTAGCAAACCTGCCCTAAGTGCCCGAGTCTCCGAAGCACTCAGTGATGTAAAAGTGAAGCTTTCAAAGCTGGATTGACCTTTGTTTGACCCTAAACTTCATGTAGACATGAAGCTTTGAAGACTTAAGTACAGAGCAGAGTTTGAGCAGGGGCAGAAAGTCTCACTCAGCCTGATTGGGGGAATCAGTGGAGCAGATTGTTGTCTGACAGCTTCACCATCGGGCTGCTGGATGTGCAGAGATGATGGTGAGCTGCTCAGGATGAGATGAATATGAAAGGATGATGTGTGTTTCCTGGCTGCCTGTCAATGCTCTAAATGTGACACATTGACAGGAAGCAGAAGCAGGATTAAAGCTCGGCTCGGCCAGCAGATGGCAATGAGTCTCTTACAGGTCGGTGGAATGAGCGTTAGAGACTCTGGAAACATTCATTATACACAAAGTTCAAGAATGAAACGAGACTCCTCCTGTCTCTGATCCCTACAGACTTTGTGTGAATGACTGAATCCTTCAGTTTGCTCAAGTATATGTCTCTTTCTGTGCATCTACATTAAAGGCACTGAAAACTGGAGCCAGTTTCATTCAGCAATCCAAAAAAAAAAAAAAAAAACTTCACACTTACTTGAATCCTGCCTCAAACAAGGATAATTATGATCCTCTGCCTAGTTACACAAGTTAATGTATCACACTACGATCTGATTTGAAATCATCACAATATCATTTACCCCACTGCACAGCATTTAGGAATGACTGAATTAGTTACACACAAACTGTTTCAGACCAGGCTGTTTGGATGACCTGACTACAGAGTGTGTGTTTCAGGGTGTGTGTGTGGCTGAGCTGTGTCAGGGCACCATGCAGTGGCCACAACCTTCTGACCCATTTCTTTTTTTTTTTGTTTTTTTTTGTGTAATCGCGCTGAAGTGCCTGCTTTGGAGCAAAAATGCACACAGAATTGCAACTAACCCATCTGTTAACAAAAACACATGCTTAGGTTTCCTCTAGGGGGGAAAGTGTTCAAAAGTGCCCTCCTAAGGGGCAAAAAAATTAATACTCAAGTGCCTCTTAAGGAAGCAAAAAACAGGCTAAAGTGACCTCTTGAGAGGCAAAATGCAACCACCTTCTTGGTTGGCAAAAACTCATGCTGAATACCCTCTTGGATGTCAAAAAAGGTGTTAAAAATCCATCTTAGGCAAAATACAAACACCCTCTTGGGATGTAAAATCATGTGATAGTGTTTTCTTGGGAGGCAAACACATTTGCTGGAGTGCCCTCTAGCAGGACAAATCCGTGCCTTAGTGCCCTCTTAGGAGGCAAAAATGTACTAGAATGTTCTCTTGGGAGGCAAATACTTGTGCAAAGTGCCCTCTTAGGATCTTAAGAGGCAAAACCATGTAATCGAGCGTCCTCTCGAGAGGCAAAAACAGAATGCTAAAATGCCTTCTTAGGAGGCAAAAACATGCTGGAGTGCCCTCTGGTGAGGCAAATTGTGCCAAAGTGCCTCCTTGGGACTAGAGATGTTCCGATAGCACTTTTTCCCTCCCGACATTGATTCTGAAACTTGTGCAATGGGTATTGGCCGACACCAAGTACTGATCCGATATCAGTGTTATAAAAAAATATCATACTGTGTGTCTACATGACTGTGATATGATTATTATTGTCGTAAGGCCCGGCTGAAGTTAAACCCTTATAAAACATGAATAAATACAGGAAATTAAAGCATTTTATTTTTAAATATAACAGTTTAGCAGTGTCCAGCATGAAATGTTGCCACATGACATGATTGTGCTGGTTAGCTTAGCCCCAAGTCTCGCGTCAACTGGTGTGTCTGTTGAGTCTGTGTCACTTCATCGAGCAGGCTGCAGGTTACAGCACAGCACTACAGTTTTTAGAGCAGCGAGGAAGAACTGTGCCAGAGTTTAACGGGGCTAAACATTAGATTTCTAATTTAATAAACTACGTGGTATCGGTACCGGTGCCTGGACTCTAGTGGCGCTTTTCCACTATACAATTCCAGCCCTACTCTACTCGGCTCGGCTCTACTCTACTCGGCTCTACTCGGTTTGGTTAGCTTTTCCACTAGCCCGGCTCCAGACTCACGGTGGGCGTGGATTTTATAGCAGCTGCGCTAAAGTGCTGCGCAGAAGTGCGTACATGTCATCTATAACGCGACACAAACATAATTTTGTACTAACATATGTGTCACCGTGGTCTTTAAAGGAAAAAACAAAGCTTTCAAAAGATTTCATTAAAGTAATACAGCGGCTCAATGTGGTGCGGCATGACACAGGAGCGGAGGTCAACAACAGCCTCGTGCTGCTGCATGCAGAGGGAAACGAAGGCGCTGCTTAACGACATTAACTCTTCACTGGATCCAGTGAGATCGCTTTAATTTTTGATTTTTGGGCCTGGTATACCAGAGATTTTTTATTGATCAATAATTCTTCTTTGAACTGGTTTTCCTTTTTGGATCCCTGTGGATTAATGGACTGATTGGTGCTTAAAGACTCTCGTAGCAGACAGATCGCTCTTGCGCCGACGAACTTTGATTTAATCGAAAAGACTCTTTCAACCGAACTATCTTTGCTGTTAACTTCTTTTTCGTTTAAATAGGACTTTTAACTTATTTAGGAATCATGAAGGAGCATTTTAGGGCTGTATTTTGTCTTCATTCAGTCTGGTTCTGTGCCGTCGGGTTTAAATGTCATTAAAAACTCGTCGCGGACTTATTCGTTTGCCTCTTGTAAGTGATTCTACAGAGGCTTAAGCTTCCGTGACGACATTCTCTGACCAATGAGTGGCCGGCAGTCCGTGGACGTCACGTTTTAGTACCGGCTTTACTCGCTTGGAACCCGGGTAGAGTAGGTACTAAAAACTGGCGTCTGCCGCGTAGTACCGCGCTAGTGGAAATGCAACACAAACCGGGTAGAGGCGAGTAGAGCCGAGTAGAGTAGGGCCAAGGCGAGTCAGTGGAAAAGGGCCATAGTAGTCGCAGATACCAATACCAGCATTTTTGGCAGTGTCAGAGCAATTTCCGATACTGGTATCGGTATCAGAACAACTCTTCTTAGGAGCCAAAAACATGTTCAAGTGCAGAAACACGTCTAAGTGCCCTCTTGGGAGCCAAAAACTTGCTTGTTTCTCACACCCTTGTGCCGTGGTGTTATGAAGATATCATTTGGGTGCATTGTGTTCGAGTACCCTTTTTTTCCTGAGGAGTTCGTTTTTCATTCGTTATTCAACATTAATCAGAATCGGAATCAGAATCATTCAAAACCAGGTTATAAGTTTCATTTTATAATGATAGACAGCTGCTTTTATGAGTTGTTTTTATCAGGGATATAAGAAACTTCAGGAAAGAGAGCCAAAAAGAGATTATAACTCCATAAGAAAAAAAGTATGTGTATGTGCATATATATATATATATAAATTTATTGTGCCTGGTTCCAGCCAAATTCACTACTCTACTCTACTTCATTTGGCTTCAAAACTGTACAACTGTAAAAGGCAGAGCCATGTAGTCCCTTCTATATACAGCCTATGATTTAAACCTCTGACATTTACACTAATAAGCTGTCTTTTTTAATGTAAATTGATAAAGGGCAAGACAAAATAATCAGATTGGTAAAGTAAATAAAGTTAAAGTTACTTTTAAGCTGACAACAAACATACAAATGTTTGGATTCTGACTCTGACATGCAAACAACCTCGTCCCCCACTCAGCAGTTTTGTGGTCTGTTGTCTTCTCTCCTCAGACTCAGAGCTTTTGGCTTCTTCATTGTGCAGAAGGACACACAGAAGCTCTTCAGTGTTGTGCCTGTGGTTCACTTCCCCCCACAGCATGAACTGGATGTTTTTAGAGATGCAGATCTCTACCACACATTAAGCAGAAAGTATAATCACTGCTCCTGATAGCAGCAGTTGTAGTGATGTTAGTGATAACAATGAATCACAGAGCGAGTGAAGCAGCGAGCACACAGAGTCCGTCTGTATGAAAGGAGCTGTGATGTGACTAAGTGGAGTCTCATGATCCTCTCGTATTTTTACAGAACATTTTTGTCCTCTGAGCGTCAGGATTTTGGGGGAGAAGGAGGGGGAAATACATGAGAGATGATATCACTGCTGACCCACCCTGCAGCAGCTCAAAGAGACTTTCAATACAGCCTCAAAAACATTTACAATTTCACCCCACAAATAAAAGGATCTGGTGTCTTCAATACGGGCTGCTTCTGTCTGTCTTCTGTTTTAGAGCATCACTGTTAGCTGAAATCATGCGTGTATGGAGTGTGTCCATCTACAGAACTCCTACATCTGCAGTTATTTAAGGAATGAGAGATATGATAGAAACAAAGCGGTCATACAAGCAGAGAGCTGTGGTAGTGACATGTGCAGGCTCTCTGTGACTGAAGGTTCCACTGAATGAGGCCACGTTTCTTCACTGAGACACTTTGTTTTATCTCTTGAAGCAGCACTAACCTCCTAAAACGAGCTCCTGACCTCAAATCAGCCAATGAGGTAAGACAAATGAGAAATAAAAGAGCAATGTCTCAGTACAAGAAATGAACGAGTACATGTTTGACCCTGTACAAACATTTCAGGCATTATTCTCGTCTTTAAATGTGGTGGAATAAGACATTTTCTTCTAGGCATGTTTGGGCTCATTTTAACTATAATAAAACATATTTACTACGATAAGGCATAAACAATTGATTTGATTTCAGCAGCATACTGAGTCTGTTATGAGGTTTAGTTTATTAGAAATAAACATAATGAAGTGCTGATGGTCTTGTGGTCTAGGTTGCGTCCCGTGGGGTTCAGTCTTGCGCAGATGGCCTAAATTCAAACCCAGTCTGTAGCTTCTTTCCCACATGTCACTTCTCACTCTCTCCATGTTTTCTGCTCTATCCACTGTCCTCTCCTACCACATTAAAGACATGGAAAATCCCCTACAAATAACTTCAAAAAAGAAGAAGCAGCAATAAAAACATAAACACTTCCTTAGCTTTGAGATTTTGTAGTTTTAGGCTGTGAGCTGAGCTTCTGATTGAAACAGTTTTATTCCTGATTTTTCAGACACTTTCTAACTTACTTTCTAACGTACTTTCATTCAAACAGATAACTACATTTTAGAAATGGCACTCTTGGGGCGCAGATGGCCTAGTGGATATGGCCGCGCACCATGAGGTTTGCTTGTTTCCCGCATGTCATTCCCCACTCTCTCCCCCTTTCCTACTCTATCCACTGTCCTCCTCTATCCAGTTAAAGGCGGGAAAGCCCAAAAAAAAGAAAAAAAAAGAAAAGAAATGGCACTGTTACTCGTTCCTATTATCGACTGTGATACGGGCAAGATCTGTACTACTTCTGTACTACATGCAGCAGTTATTCTACAGTGATCTGTTCAAACCTGAGAGTCCATGAATAAAATAAAGAGCCAGGTTATGTTTGCTCTGCTTGGTGAAATCGGAGTTGGTAGATGAGCACTGGTGGGACATTATGGAAGCGTATTTAGGACAAAATTTAAATAAAAATGCAATAAAAGATTACATTTCCATTTCAACAATAAAGGAGCATTATTCAAGTCAAAATGAAAATGAAATGTCAAATATCCACTTATCATTTTCAATTTCATCTTCAAGAATGCAAATTATCACAGAGTTCAAATTACAATGAAAAATGTGTTTGTATTTAAATTTTCAAGAAATGGTCCGCTGAATACGAGACATAATTCAAATGAAAAAGCAATAACGAATTTATATTTACATGTTAAGATTAAAGTCGCATCATTTGAGCCGTAATGAAAATGAAATGTCAAATATAAATTTTTCATTTCACTTCCATCTTCCAGACTTCAAATTATGTGACACGCTTCAAATTAGGATGAAAAATGTGTTTGCATTTTAATTTTCAGGAAATAGTTAGCTAAATACTGGGCATAATTCAAATTTAAATGCAATAAAGAATTTTCATTTACATTTCCATGTCATGAACAATTCTTTGTAGCCGCATCCTGCAGTGATGGTGAATGGGCATAAAAAAATGTTGTAAACTGTCTAAACCATAATATATAATCAGTAGATGCCATGACAGTCGGCTCTAACTGAGGTCTCCACAAAAACTGCTCCCCCTGGTGGCTGATAGGAATGTTTCTCACATCTTTACCCTGCAGTGATATGAAGCTGTTGTTAAGCTGCATTGTGTTCAAGTCGTTTTTTTTCTGAGGAGTTGGTTTTTCATTGGTTATTAGACGTTGAACACCAGGTAACAAGTTTCATTTTATGATGATTGACAGCTGACGTTTATGTGTGCTTTTTATCAGGGATATAAGAAACTTTGAGAAAGAGAGCTAAATAGAGATAAGGCCTTCAAAATATTTTTTTGTCACCCAGTTCACCCAAATTCTCCACTGCGCAGACTCTGGCTGTACAATGGCGGCTCCAAAAAACAGGGTTATTTTGGCTTCAAAACTATACAACAGTAAAAGGCGGAGCCACACTGTCAATTCTATACAGTCTATAGTCTAAACAAGTGCAAACTTCTTCTGTTCTCGGTCTAGAAAGCATAATCTAGCCTTGAGAGTCACATCACACAGTAGGTGCAAGGGCTCATGGGAAACAGAGTCTTTAACCTGTAAAAACACAAGCTTTTCCAGATGCTCCTCACAGTCCCTTTAAAGACAGGAACACAAGGAGAAACTCTGTTAGGACTGATGACAATTGGATGGTCTGGTAAAGTGATGGAGACTGTAAATAAATGGAACAAAAGGAAAAATAGTTTCAAGGAATTCAATTAATTAAGCTGAGTATTCCTCTTGGAGAAAGAGTAGGTCATGAAATCCCCAAACTAAAAGACAGAGGAAACCAAAAGTCAAGAAGTAAATTTGCTTGAAAAGGAAGAGAACCTGGCTGCTGTGGAGACAACAACTTAAAAATCCCTGAGGACAAACACACTCTCCCCTCTCTTCTTCCGTAGACATGAAGAGAGTCTAACAATGGCTCAGGTTAAAACGACATTAAATGGGATTGTTCATGGTTCTGCCATAAATATGAAGCTCTGAATCTTAAACAGCTCTCCTTTTGAGAGAAAAGAGGCCCGAATCCTCGGAGGTTGGTGGTGCTAAACTGTTGAATGACAAAGTGCTTTATCTGGAGCTCGATAAGGGAAGGTTGCAGCCTCCTGCAGATAGCGACGCAGCCACTGAGGATGAAAGACAGCCTTTGTTGCCAGCCTGGATTCGGCGAGGGAGCCTGTCAACAAAGCAGCTTTTGGTGCCTTTCTACAGCAGGAGAAAAAAATGATTGTCGTATGGCCGCCTCACTCTTCTGTGGCCTTATTGTGCTGATTTGTGTCGTGCTGAAGTTGATTTCATTGGATGGTTGACAAGTATTAACCAGGCAGTGAGTTAAGAGCAGTGATACGGCACCTGCTCATTTAGACGACCCTCAGTGAATCAGTTAAACCTGATCCTGTTTCACGTGATACTTTTATGACCCTCCATGATATACCAGTAATGATACTCTAATCAATGTTTTTCTTTAACGTAACTCAAAATTTAACAATCACTGACTGCACAAACACATTTTGGTGTTATTGTGTTTCCTCTTGTTCATGTCTTAACCCATAGACATACAACCTACCAACACCTACACTCTTCCACACGTGGGGTCAAATATGACCTCTATTGAAATCTATGCATTTTTCAATAAACTGGGTTTTATTCTTCAAAATCTTAAAAACAAAGAGTTGTGATACTTTCGTATTCCGGTTATTCCTCATAAAACATGTTTGTGACATGAGGCCATTTGCACTTTTATTTATTTTTTCATTCATTCTAAGAAATTGCAGTATTTTGTATCACTACTCCACTCTTCCACAGGTGGGGGCAAAAATTGACCCCAATTAAAATCAATACATTTTTGGAATAAACTTAATACATTTCTCTCATTTTGCTTCAAGGTTATATATGTTTTGCTTAAACTAAAGAGTTATTTTACATCTTAAATTTTTTACAACTCATTCACATTTTAGCACTTAACAATTAATCAATCAGGTGTCAAAGCATGTTAGTGTGTCCCTATGTCTGGAGAACGAACAGAGAACATTCAACAGGTCCAGAGATCATAACACTATCCACGAGTATGTAAACACAATTAGGGTCATTTTTGTGTTAGGTAGTGATGCAAAAAGTGCAATTTCTTAAAATCAGTAAAAAAAAATAAATGAAAATGCAAATGGCCTCATGTCACAATTATGTTTTATGAGAAATACTTGGAATTTGAAAATATTACATCTCTTCGTTTTAAAGATTTTAAAGAATAATAACCTGTGGGGTCATTTTTGACTCCATGTGTGCATCTAAGGGTTAATCACTCATTCCTCTGTGTAGTTCCCCTATAAAAATGTAGCTCATGTGCTGCTGCATGTTGCTCTTTATGAGGACTTTTTGTTCCCTGATTCTGTCAAATTGTGCCATGTTGAAAATTTAAAAAAAGGGGATTTCTTTTTTTTTTCTGGCGTCACACTGTCCCTCTGTTACCACTCATACTAGAATCACATGACTTAGAAAAAAAAACTATTATTCTCTCCCTGGTGTTCAAGTAAACTCTTAATCTAGCCTCTGTCTAATGGGCAGTTTACACAACAATGATTCCAGGATGAAACACAAATGTATTGTTGTGTTTCGGCCTCTTGTTACACAGAAACAGCGTTTTAGCCAACCTGACTAAAAACTTTTGACAACAGCCTCTAGAGTGGATTTTTTCTGAAACACTATTACCCTGTTGCTGTGTAAACAGAGGGTAGAGCTTCTAGTGGAAAGACCGACGTCATGCTCCGCTTGGCACATGCCCATTACATTTTTATTGTGGCATTGCCACAGTTGCCACCGGTCAACAAGAGTAACAATGAAAGACTAATATGTTGTGCTTGAGCTGCTAAATTTTCTGACTGCTCTTCGACGAAATGACTCGACTTCAGCCCCTAAACCATCATTGTGTAAATGGATCCTACTGTTATAACGTCAACTACAGACCTGGCATTCATACTACAGCGTTTCCATGTAAACAGGGACGTTTTTGACAGTTTTTTTGTGTTTTCAGGTGAAACCTTGCGTAAACTCCGTTTAAAGCATTTTATTAAAGTTGCTGTCTCTTTAAATCTCCGTTCCTTTAATTGGACAGCTGTTTAGAGGCCAATTGGGGTTGAGCTCTGGGGGCTGGCAACCTGCGGCTCTTTCATCCAGAACTATGGCCTTGCAAAATAAATCATGTGTTTTCAAGTTAAGTGTTTTTTTTATGATTTTATTTTAAGGTTGTTTTTTTTTCAATTGAAATTTTAAAGTTTGTTGTGATCTTGTAACATTAAAATACGATGTATTCAATGTCTTGCTGCTTAAATTCTGAGCAACAGAATCGCCAAGAGCCCGTTTATGCCTGTCAAAACAGTCGTGCATTTATTGAGCTTTTCTCCCCCAGGTCAGCCAAGTATGAATAAATGCAAGAAAAGAAAAAGACATCCTAAGAAAGTAGAGCCTATATATTGATCCCTGAGCATATTATTATTAAATTATTATTAACCTTGCTGCATGGAGCGATAAAATTTCATTTTCTCAGCAGCACTTCAGTGAAATATGCGGTGTTGTCTTCATTTCAGATAGCAATAAAGATTTGCAGCTTGTTTCTTTTTTTTCGGAAACTGGGTCCAAATAACTCTTGGAGTGTCAAAAGTTGCAGACTCCTGGGGTAGACTTTGGTGTTTGAGGTCCACAACTATGTAGGAGATCTTTATGTGGTGACATCATCACTTCAGCAAGTCTTGTGAAAATCTCGTGCTGTTTTCAGAAAGGAGTGCTTTGATAAGTTAACAGACAGAGGTTTGAACTTCCAGCATTGCTGCTTCATATGAATGTTTAAATACAGGAAAGCAGAATACTCTCTCTAAGTGATGAAGTGGAACAGCAGCTGAACCTGTCTAATGAACATCAATGAAAGCTGAAGTCAAACAGCCTGACTCTGTGACACTGATGGATGAGTCTGTTGTGTTCTTCCTCTTGTTGTTACACCTGTGTTAGAACTTAATGTGGCAATGATTTATTTAGCTCAAAATGATGAGTGCATCTTTATAACCCACAGTGGTGTGAATTTAGGCTATAAAAAGCACATTCATCATGTTCGGCATAACTAGCTGTCTAATTAGCCGCCCATTCATTCAACATTCTGCCGTCATGTCAGCATGTGTTGCAGTCCTGATTAAATATTCAGGCTCTGACATTTTTCTGTTTGCCTGTCTGGCACATTTCTAGAGAGCAGCGGTCCGGGGCCACCAACACATATCACCCTGTTTATGCTTGTTGCTTTGATTTAAATGAGGTTTGAATGAGGAGATGGAGGGTGCCACGGCCATCATTCAAGGGTGATTAGAAGCTTTAATATAGGCACCAGCTGCTGCACACCATTTAATCACCGCTATCAACATGAGAGAGAGTAGAGCCTCCAGCTCTGTTCAGCTGCCTGCCACCTACAGGAGTCTGCCTCATGTAGCTGCTCCTCATTCATCCACAGGAGTCTCAAAGCTTGGCTGCATCTCAGCTGCATTTGGGTTTAAAATATAAGAGTAGAGGTTTCCCATTCCAGCTTTTATTACCATATATACGGACAGAGCAGTATATACTCTGCAGAGTTACCGCCAGTAATTCACTTCACAGTCCCTACAGTTTTTCAGCACATTATTATTTGGCTGGTTTCACACAATAACAAAAAGGTAGTGATATATATATTTTTACTTTGATTCAGAATTAATCACATATTGATATGTAACAATTTAATTATAAACTTGAAAATAGAAAAGAGAAGTTGCGTTCCCCTTTTGTTTGATCTTTCTGGCTTTTTTGTTCTAATTTAAACTTCTAAGAACTGAGATAAGACTCATTTAACCTGTGGGTTACTGTGCACCCTCCTACCTTGAATTATCCAGACTTATGGAATTTTTTTGTTCCTGGACTGAGCATTTTTATGGACAACAGCAGCATGAGGAAGAGACTTTCAGATTGGATGTATTTTATGTTTGTATTACTGGATTACACTTACATTATCATACAACTTGTACACAAAATAATCAATCCTTACTAGTATATTTTATTTTGTTTGTTTTTATATTAAATTTGCTACAGGTGAATTGTTACAGTATCATCACAAAAGGATCTCCTAACTGGTTCATGAAAAATTAGGAGGAGTAGGCCTCAAACACCAAGGTCTGACCACATGCCTTGCCCTAACAGACCCTTAGAGGGCTGGCCAATCAGAGGAAAGGGGGTTTGTGGAGGGGGGGAGCTTTAAAGAGACAGCAGCTAAAATAAAGAGTTTTTTTCAGAAGGCTGAAATAAAGTAAATCATGTAAAGATACTACAAGGGCCTCAGAGGTATGAGCCACAGAAAAAAAAACTCCACAATATCCCCTCTTTAAGCCTGTATAAAAGAAACCATAACAGTCTCAACAGTTCTGGGTTGTTGTTTTTTAAGCTATAAAACATGTAAAGACACTACAAGGGCCTCAGAGGTATAATCTTCGGACCAAATAAATAAATAAATAAAAACGCAATACCCCCTCTTTAAACCTGCCTAAAGGGAACCATAATAGTCTCATCAGTTCTGGGACTTTTTTTTTTTTTTTCAGCTATAAAACATGTAAAGATGCTACAGGGGCTTCAGAGGGATGATCTTCTGCCAAATAAAAAAGAAAAACAAAACAAAACAAAAAAAATACCCCCACTTTAAACCTGTATAAAGAGAACCATAATAGTCTCAACATGAGGATAAAACATTACAAAAAAAACATTTACATAGACAGATTTCTTCAACGTATAAGTACATAAAGGTGCGCTTATTTTTAGTCTGAAGATCCAGCATCGTTACTCTAAATCCATATTTGAAGTTAAGGGCAAGAAGAATACCCCCTCTTTAACCCTTTGAAACATTGTGACTCAGCCTACCATCAAAGTATCATAAATCATACTGTATTATGAATTGAGTTGCGTTCCTGGTCTGCACATGTGGCCATGTTCTCTTACAAAGTGATGTATCAGCTCAACCTTCACCCTCAGACTCTAACACGCCAACCAACACATAATGTTCCCACGTCTCTTTTCCATTTCTGGCCTCCTAAAAATGTCAAGCTCTCTCCAAGGGCTCCTTGGTCTATAGATGGGGGTGACATGCTGGAGCGGAAGCACATTCACACACGGCCAAGCTTTGACAAACACACACAGGTACACAGACTCACACAAAAAAAAAACAGCTGGTATACACACCGTGACCAAACCCTGACCTCTTTTCCTAATGGCTGCGGTGCAAACCACATCCAGATTTATTGAAGGAAAGAACAATATTCTGCCAGAGAGAAGAGCTGGTATTTATTTAGCTCCAAAGGTCAGAAAGCGTGATTTTATTTCTCCTCTGCCCTCCCACACACAGGCCATTCATTAGAGGAAATATTTACCTTGACATTTGAGGCAGACATCAATTCTTTAGCCTGAATGAGAGAGACAAGCAGTGATGGAAAAAGCACAAAGAAAGAGTGATTGCTGCTCAGGTATGAAAGCTGGTAGAAGGTGAAGTGTGTCTGACTTTGTTTTTTGTTGTACCTCGAGAAGATGACATTTGCACTTTCCTTGAAGTAGAGGTCTCCTGTGTGTTCAGGAACGTAAGACAAAAACCTGATGTGGTTCTTTCATGACTGGTCCCAGATTGAAGTCAGTCACACCACCTCTCCTGATTCTA
The DNA here is from genome assembly GCA_008086565.1 of Thalassoma bifasciatum. Taxonomy (NCBI): domain Eukaryota; kingdom Metazoa; phylum Chordata; class Actinopteri; order Labriformes; family Labridae; genus Thalassoma; species Thalassoma bifasciatum. Next base: position 21,083 of record RPOG01000632.1, read on the forward strand.
GCTGGTCCTAGATCACTGTGTTTTATTCCCCTGTGGATCAAAGTCAACCTCTAAAATGGTTTTACCTGTGACAGACTCTTATGATCCATGAGGCAGGTAAAATGAGGTCTCAAAGCAGCACATATCACAATAACAACACCACAGGAGACCAAACGTGACGTGAAAACCAACAGGATGAAGATATTTGCAAAAGGTGGTCAGCAACTTAGCACTTGATTCCTGTTGGTCAGCAGTGGTTCTATTATATTATATCATGATCGCAAATATCACATCAAATTCACATCCAGACTGATGTCAGCGAGTAGCAGCAGCATCACAAAAGCTGAGCACAAGTTTGGAGTTTTTGAGTTGCTAGTGCAAACTATTCATCACTTACCAAAATGTAAATTCTAATATTCAGACATTTAAAATCTAAAGGCTTGATGTAAAGGTGCTTTACTTGTTGTTTTTCATCTTTGAGTGTACGGTATAATTTCTAATCGACTCGAATTAAAAACCGTTAAATAAGATGAATTTGTTTGAACTGGCTATCAAATGCTTAGTCACAATAAAACTTGTTTAATATTCAGTTGCTTGATTTAAAACTTAAATGTAATATTTTGTGACGTACTTGGACGTTCCAACATAACAATGATCCAAAACACAAGGCCAAGTCGACCCGCCTTTAGCGACAGCAGAATAAAACGAAGGTTCTGGAGTGGCCATCTCAAGGTGCGTTTTCATTACCCTTGGATATGCGCAAAATTTAAATAGCGCTATAAAAAACAGGTAATGGAAACACCTGAATTTCGAAAAATCACAAAAATATTGTTAAAAAGTTTTTACACTTTCATGAGGTGGTTTTTCAGACTTTTCAACATTCAAATATATCACAAAAGAGCAATGGAAACACTTTTTTTTTTTTTTTTAAAAGATATTTTTTGGGCTTTTCTGCCTTTAATCAGATAGGAGAGGACAGTGGATAGAGCAGGAAATGGGGTGAGAGAGGGGGGAGTAACATGCGGGAAACAGGCCACAGGTGGGAATCGAACCCGGGCCACCCACTCGAGGGCAAGCCTCATGGTGCGCGGCCATATCCACTAGGCCATCTGCGCCCCGTGGAAACACTTTTTCCGCAATTATACATCACAGGACTAGACGTACCTGGTCACATGATCACTTCTCTGTGAATACATGGCGCGCTACGTTTGGACAGAGGAGGAGACGGAGACTTTTCTCGCAAATATTTTCGAGAAAAACATAACGGCCATGCTAGAAGGCAAACAACAGAGGAATGCAGAGTGTTACAAGGAGATAGAAACTGATCTTCTAGCGTCCATCTTCCAGCAGTGAAATCTCGCCGGATGATATTTGACGAGAGTTACGGTGCTCCTGCCTAGAACAACCTTCAATGGAAACACGTTCAAAACGCAAATATACTTTGTTGAAATTTTAGGAATATCACTTTTATTTTGCAATAACTGTAATGGAAACCCAGCTTCAGTCTCCTGACCTTGATATTGAGCCACTGAGGGGAGACCCCAAACCTGCACTTCATGGAAGGCAGCACAAGAATTTACAAGACCTGGAGGCTTTAAGCCAGGAAAAATGGGCAGTTTTACCATCTGAGAAAATGAAGACCCTCATCCACAACTACCACAAAAAAAATTCAAGCTGTTATTGATGTTAAAGGGGACAATACAAGGTATAAAAACCTGGGGTATGTAAACTTTTGATCAGGGTCATTTCGGTACTTTCTATTGTTTGTCAATGAATGGCTTCACCTAACCACTAACCATGAGTGAAAGAAGGTTTTTGTGTTATCATTCATGTTCTTGAAGAAAAGGCCAAAACATCATAAATTCTGCCAGGGTATGTAAACATTTGAGCACAACTGTATGCTGCATTGCCTTAAGCCTTAGATTCATTTGGTAAAGCCTTAATGTAAATATTAGAAAACACAATTTATTGCAGTTCAAAACAGCAAAACTGATAAAAAATAGCTCCATGTTGTATTATGGATTAAAACTCATTTTTATGTTATTTAGAAAATGTTATTAATCACTATAAAAAAAAAAACATTTGAGAACCCAAGTTTGCTTTTGATAACTGTTGGTAAGCATAAGTTTGGAGTGTGTAGTATTAAATATGAAAATACAGTGAAATCAGATCTCAGGATAAGTTTGCAGCATCTATCAGAACTTTGGTCCATCATTTTACCCCAGAAAGAGCTCAACTCCACATGCTATACAATTACAAAAACTGTCACACCATCCTTTTTGTTGGCTGTAATGGAGATTACGCCATCTAAAGAGCAGCAGGAGAGCAGACTTTCAGCTAAAAATCTGCAAGGTTAATAAACACTGCATGACTGGATGCCGAACACACTGAACCCAGAGCATGAGCGTCAGGCTGATCTACCGTTATAACCCGTTTCATTACCCTTCTTTCCTCTCATTTCCTGGAATCACCTTCCTCCATCACTTCTTCTGCTGCACAGTCAGGGCCCATTTCATACCCACACACACCTACGACACAGGACTTGGGAGCATATGGGGGAGCTCTCCGGCCGTCAGCGTGATGGATGTGACATCACGTTCGACACCATCATCGCCGCAGGTTTCGCGACAGAGGCCCACCAAGCCGGCTCCTCATCTGCATTTACATTTGAATACCTCAGCAATATTTAATCCATTAGGTTCCTCCAGGGCCGATTAGCACAGGGTTAATTAAAGATGTGATTAGACCGTCCCAAATTTATAATGAGATGATATCTCTGCCCCTGTGCTAACACTCACTGCCTCCTGCTGACCAAGACGGCTGAGGAAACTCATCTATAAATATACTTAACACTACATCTCCCAGAATTACCTCCTCTGTCCCCTCAAGCTGGTGTGAGCGATGGAAGAAGCCGGGCTAATTTACACAGATGGCGCTAATCCTGGATGCAGGAGAAGGGACGGTTACTGAGCGAAATGAAATTACTCTACTATATGGACTCCTCCTGAGCGAGCACACCGAGGGTTAATGGCCTTTCAGTTCACTTTCAGCTCAGCCGTCATCTTCAGGAGAGGAGGGTTTCTGACCTGAGCGCTCACTAATGCTAACACTGGCAGATTAGCCAGCAGCTGTCCTGAAACCAGACTGACAGAGCCAAACAAACATGGCTGGTGGCGACATGTTGAACTGTGACGATCAGTCAGTCAGGATTAGCCGCTGCAGCGGGAGGCTCATAGGGAGGCCAGCGCACTGCACTGCTCCCAGAGTCAATGAGTTTACCACGCTAAAGGCTAATACTCATAGAAAACACTGCAAAAACTGAAACCTACGCAAGTGTTTAAGTCTTATTTTAATATCAATGTCTTATTAGTCTTAATAGGAGTTGCATTCACCTGAAAGGTCCCGCAAATTCCTTATTTCTCCTTGCAGGGAGGTGCTGGCGTAGAAGGGTGAGGGCGCTCCCCTCAGTGTCTGTACTGTGACACCCCAAAACCTTGACCTTTCCTGATACCACATGTGCAAGTCTTCGAGTTTATTGTTGTAACGGTTTTGAATGTCCCTTATGTGCTGGGGTGTTTTTTCCTAGTCCCAGACTGTGCCCCAACTCAGACTATGGGCCTAGTCTGGCATTATGTTCTTTTTTCTCCCTCCTCTCTCCCAGTATTGTCCATCTCTCCATCTAATGAAACGGGGCACTGAAGAAAAGTGAACTATCGGTTCTCTCGCTCCTGTCCTGTCTTTTTTATGTTACTTACCTTAATTTTCTTGTACTGAAATATGTGCAATGGAGAATAAAGTGAATATTGGTCTTGAAAAGACAAAAATGACATATGAATTGCTTGTAGAAAAATGTTCTGCTTTGGCTGTATATATTTATGCCTTTGTTCCTTTCAGGCTGGATGTGATGTGTTGCTCAACTCAAATATTGCTGACATTTTTAAGATGTGGCAAATATCCTGTGCTGTGATTTGGTGAAATACATCTGGAGGGAGAGGAAAGCTTGTGTTTATTTCGAATTCTTTACCACCAGCTTTTTGACAGCTTAAAATGGATGACACCATCTGAAAATATCTATATGATGCCCCTGGTCTGAAAAGATATGAGCATGTACACATAGAACCACAACCACGAGACAAATTCATGAAAATGACTCATCTCAAGATATGAAAAGATTAAATTATTCCTCTTTCATGAAACCTGACAAGTAAATTGTTTTTGTTTTTACACTATAGACGGATTTTTTTTCAGTTATTCAGGTTTTATGTCTTTGAGTATTCAGACATGAGACCTTTTCTTTTTCTTTGATTGACTTGGCGTGTGAATGTGGCTCATATTAAGTCTAATAACCCAACTTGCATGAAAAGTCAGACTTAAGTACGTCTTAAGGTTTCAGTTTTTGCAGTGCACACGCTTTCTTGGAAACAGATTTTGTATTAAAAATAATTTTTAAAATATATATCTTGGCCTTTACCTGTGATAGCCAAGTCTGACTTTTTTCACAGGCCTTCATAAAGTTTCTTTTTAAGAAATAATGAAAGGTTTTCATTCTCCATGTGAAGGAAACACAAAACCATAATTATGTGCAGTTTTAATACTGACAAAAATACCCTTTAAAAGCACAGGAAGATTGAAAAAAAAGTCACAGAATTTCTGACTTATTCCAGGGTTTTTTTGTTCCTTTTTTAGTAATTCGGGCATCATATTTGTTTTTTATTATCTTAAAATAAGCTATTTTCTGACAGGTGAGTCAAGGCCCAGATTACGTCTAGTCAGCTTTTGAAGTGCATCATAGCTTTAACAATCTGCTTGAAAATTTAGAGAGGGTGATGTTTACATGTGAGAAGTTGACTTTAAAATGTACCTGACTTTGAAGTCTTTCCAAAAACCAGCATCAGAAGCAAACCTAACTCAGCACCTTAGACAGGATAACCTACAAAATTCAACATTACTACTTTTATAAGTGTCCCTAAAACATAAGATTGGCCCAAGCCCATCAAATCATTTTGCAGGTCCTATTTTTGGGGTAAAATTGTGTCTCGGAAGAGATAATAAATGCGTGTGGGATAGAAAGAGATTGGTAACGATGTGTAATAAAATCCTCTGGCAAGTCATGAGTCAGGACGCCTGTTGGTTTGGTGATCTTTGGTACGTACATGTTAAAACAAGTGATGAACCTCGGCTCTATTCTCCCACGTCATGTCTGTTGAATGTGAAAGGTAACAGGAGCAGAAAGTCAGAGGAGAAAGAGAAAGTGCTGAAGTGACGTGATGGCTGTGACTTGATCTGCTGATCAAAGGCAGTATTGATCTGGAGCAGTGAATCAGGAGAAATGTCAACAATTGTTGGTGCAGAGGTGAAGTACAAAGATGAGAGCGGACTAATCCGATCATGTGACCAGGCAGGATCAGTGTTTTATCTCTGTGTGTTTAAAAACCACTTCAAGATGTCCTCTCCTCTGTCTTTTCTTGACCTCTGAGCTCGTCTTTTCTCATTCTCTCCTCTTTTTCCCTGAGCTGGAGAAAGATATTGATAGATGCCCTTGAACGCTCTTCTCCCCTGGTGGCTGTGTGTCGGTGTGTGTGTGGTATGTGTGTGTGGTGCAGTGTGGTGTGGTGTGTTTAGGAGCACACTGCATCAGGCTGCAGCCAAAAGGACATCAGTCCACATCCCTCTCTGTGGCTGAGCACACCAGGGTGGAGGAGAATACAGAGCCAATATTACTCATTTATTCTTGTGTGAGCCACATGTGTGTGTGTGAGAGTGTGTGTGTATCTTTATGTGTGAGTGTGTGTGCGTGTCAGTGGGTGTGTCCCTCTGTATTTTCCCCAGAGTTCAATCCATGAGGAGCTACCTTTTCTTTCCTCATACCAATAATGAAACTAGTTGTTAGTTTGAGATTAGTAACAGGAACAATTTCATGTTTACGTAAATATTTGGTGTGTGAATTCAAAGTTAAAGGGATATTCCAGGGGTTTTTTTTGAGTTGGGTTTTAATAAGTTACTTGTTACTAGTAAGCATACAGTCATGGACAAAAGTTTTGGCACCCCTGGAATTTTTCCAGAAAATGCACCAATTCTCCCAGAAACTGTTGTAATTACAAGTTATTTTGGCATGAATGTGTTTATTTCCTTGATGTGCATTGGAAAAACACTAAAATTGGCACAATTTTACACAGAATGCAAAGAATGGGCCAGACAAAATTGTTGTCACCGTTTTAGAATTGTGGGTAAATCATTTGATTTCAAGCAGGTGACGCTTGTATAAACTCAGCTGTGGTGAGTAACAGGTGCTGGTTATATAAATCACACCTGACGCCAGTTAGAATGTATAAAAGTTGACTCAACATTTGTGTTGTGAGCCTTTGTGTATCACACCAAGAATGGAGAAGAGAAAGAAGAGCGGAGGAGTGTCTTAGGACTTAAGATGCAAAACTGTTGAAAAATGTAATTAATTTCAAGGATACAAGATCAGGTCATGAGGGAGTGTCCTGAGGTCTATGTCACTGTGAGTGATAGCACAGACGAAAAGTTTGCTGCTGGTTGGCTAAACTGTGTCACGGTATAAATAAATAATTTGATTGAATTTACTATATTTTTCCTTTTTTTTTTTTCTGAGCAAGATTTTTGTGAGAAAGGAATTATGCACATGTTCCAAATAGAGGCCCAGTCCAAAACAAACACCTGATCTGCGCAGTGATTCAAACAAATAAACACACCAGCTATTACTTGATAATTTATGGTACTCTGACAGAATTTATGATTTCTTGGACTTGTTTTCAGGGAATATGAATAATAACTCAAAAACTTGTCATTAATCAGCCCAGAAGCTGCAAGTGAGACGTACTTGGACGTTCCAACATGACCATGATCCAAACACAAGTTCAAGTAGACCTGCCATTGACTACAGCTGAATAAAATGAAGGTTCTGGAGTGGCCTTCTCAGTCTCCTGACCTTGATATAATCTGTCCACTGGGGAAAGATCTCAAACCTGCAGTTCATGGAAGGCAGCGCAAGAATTTACAGGACCTGGAGGCTTTTTGCCAAGAAGAATGGGCAGTTTTACCATCTGAGATGATAAAGACCCTCATCCACGATGATCACAAAAGACTTCAAACTGTCATTGATGTGAAAGGGGGACCTGGTAGGAACTGGGGTATGTAAACTTTTGATCAGGGTCATTTTGGAAGTTTATGTTGTCATTATGATTTAAAAAGAGTAAACACAGTTGCTTGTTAATGAATGGCTTCACCCAACCACGAACCATGACTGTAAGAAAAGTTTTTGTGTCATCATTCATATTCACTGAAAAATAGCCAAGAAATCATAAATTCTGCTGAGGTATGCAACCTTATGAGCACAACTGTACATATGTGGCTCAATTTAAATGGAAAATAAACAGACTTTTTAGTGGTGCATGATTTAGAGACAAAATGAAAGTTATTAAAAAAAAAGAAATAATCTGCCGGACACATGTATATTTACTTTATAGGCCAAGTTTATGTACACAAGCTGCAGTGAATTGGGCTCTCAGAGCAACTAGACCATTGGCTGTTTTTCATAAAACCACACATGCAAGTGTTCTGCAAAAGCTTGTTTGGAAAAGCATGGAAACAGTACAAGAATAAAAGCAGACGCAGTGGAAATTGTAGCCCAAATCTGCAGGTTTAGAAAAAATAAACACTTAAACCACACAACAGCTGAAGCTGAGCTGAAGCTGAGCTGAAGCGCTCTCCTGACACATATAACATAAAGCAGCTCAGGTAAACACAACATTTAAACCACACAGGGATGCTGCATGCTTCAGAGGCTAACACCCATGGGAGCCCCTGCACAGTTCACTGCAACAACATAACAACGTGTTATATTAAGAACATGTGTGTTATGCGCTCTCACTGCTGCCTCCTGCAACACATGAACTGCAATACTTGGAATTCACTCCAAAGGTGTAAATGTGATACCTGATCACATATCCTACACACTGACTCTACCGCACGCTGCTATATTCAGGTGATCACTGCCTCTGAGCACGAGCAGGAGTCAGAGGTTTCTGCTGACAGCACGCAGCTCCCCCCGGCTCCTGGAGATAAATCCTGCTGTACAGTAATGCTGCAACGATCAATCAGACACTGATTGTCTCTCTATAGGTTTGATGGACGCGAGCCAAGCATCGCGTGGAGCCTGGCTCAGGATCAAGCATACAGCTGGAGTAGAGTAGTAGGAAACTTACAGCTCAGAAAAAATCCCTCAATACAGAGCAGAAAAAAACATCCACAAATCTTAACACTCTTTCTGACCAAGTCAAGCTTAATTTCATCTGACTCAGGATCCAGGCATCTCTAATCCACCACAGCTGACATTTGTGAAATGAAAGTGAGTGACAGTGTGCAGAGAGGCTTATATTAGCAGCGCAGTGTGAGAGAATGTGTGAATTCCCGGCTGTGATGACTGCCAGACAATTCAGAGAGCAGTACTCAATATGCTCGTCGGAGTGTGACCTCACACAATCACACATCCCCGAGGGAAAAAAGGAAGCAGATGAAGAGAAAATGAATAAGACATCAAGAGCTCTTATCTGACGCTCCTTTCTTACAGTCTAATGTATGGGCTGTATCTGAGGGCAGTCCTCTGCTGGTTAGCATGCTAACGTGGTGCCACCGGCTGCAGATGTTGTGTCTGAGATATGACAGTGACAATGAGTGTCTGACAAAAGCTCTCTGATATGTATCGTGTCCACGACGACAGACTGAGTAAAGCTGTCTGTCCTCCTTAAATATTTGAAGTGTGATCTTTCTTTTGTTTGTGATGACTGAGGATGAAGACTGCAGACATGAGAAGCCCAACACCACACAGTCACATCTCACTTCTTCTTAAGGTGAGCCAGAGTCCACCACTACAGCCAGTGCCTCTTTGTCCATGTGGGGAACTAGAAAACTTTAGGGATGTAACAGTATGAAAATGTAACCTCACGGTCATTGTGATCAAAATTATCATGTTTTTAGGGTGGTGTTGGGAGGTGGTTTGGGGAGATAAGAAGGGTTGGATAGGGTGGGTGGCATTATAATGTATGTTTTGGGTACCATGCAACTATTTGTACTGTTCAAGTTCAAAACTCAATAAATAAAAAAACCTGAAAAATAAAAAAAATGTATAAAACCATGGGCCTGCTTTTTAAAACATACTAAGCCAGAGAAAAAATGTAAAGATGTAAAGAATAATATAGATATATGTCAAAGCTGTTTAGTGTGCCTTAGGATGTGCAATCATCTCTTTTATAAAGGCTGTTGAGCATTTCCTGCTGTGCTAATATGTCTGTTGCTTTGCAATGTGACACTAAGTTTAATCATTTTAACTTTCTCTCTAATACCTTATGTTGTTCTTAATCTTAGTTTGTTTGTAATTGCAAGTTCTGAATTTTTATGTCACAGTCCTGATTCTCTAAGTGTCTTCTAAACCTGATTTGAATAAAATGTATGTGCTACTGAAAAAAAAAGAAAATGATCATGTTTTTTGGTATTATCGCATTGAATTGCATTGAATTGCATTCAATTGCATTCAATTGCATTTTTAAAAATGTTTTGAAATTGAAATGTAATGAAATTTAAGATCAGGAGCAAGACCACTGTTTTTGTTTTTTTTGTGTTTTTTTTTTTAAATGACCGGGTGCTCTGTTCATTTTCTGGATCTTTTTTCCTGTTTGGTACGACCTGCTCTGCAGAGTTGACGCGTTTCTATAGTGCACTCAAGCAAGAATAGACTCGCAGCGAAACAGCCACCATCGTTGGCTCTAGGCACAGACGTTAAACAGCACTGTGTGAACGCTCTGATTGAAAAGAGTGGAGGCTATGTGCAGAGTAGTGCGTGGCGCTGACTTTCCTCATCGCAGACACTTTTAATCGGGGGTTAGGGCTGAAAGATGTCCTCAATGCTGTCGCCTCTTCCTTCTGCCATTATTCAATTTCCATCTCAATAAAGTTTAAATGGGAAATGAAGGCTACACAATGCACCTGTGAGGCAAGTTCAGGAGATTCCAATCAGACTGGGAACCCACGGTTTGTGAAATGAAAACAGTAATTATTATTGTCAGCATTTTATCTGGGTTTACCACTACACCAGTAATCGTTACATCCCCAAGACATTTCATTAAAAATCTTCAAATGTAACTGTTCTTATAGGATGTGATTCATAGGATTAAAAGTAAAGTGAACTGACCTGCAGAGAGCACTTTCATTCAGTTGGGACATTGTGTAAATATAAACAGAAATCCCCTTCAACCTGTATTCAATTGAACACACTACATCAACAAAATATTTAATGTTCAAACTGATAAACTTTATTGTTTTTATGAAAATATTTGCTCATTTTGAAATGGATGTCTGCAACACATGCTGCCATCTAAGCAATGTCCCTGATTATTTCAGCAAGACAATGAAACCAAGACACATTCTGCACCTGACAACAGTGTGGCTTTGTAGTAAAAGAGTGCAGGTACTAGACTGGCCTGCCTGCATTCCAGACCTGTCGCCCATTGAAAATGTGTGGAACGCTATGAAGGCCAAAATACGAAAACAAAGACCCCGGATTGTTGATCAACTGAAGTCGTACATCAACAAGAATGTGAAAGAATTCCAGCTCCAAAGCTTCAACAATTAGTGTAAATGTTTATTAAGTGTTGTTAGAAGGAAAGGTGATGTAACGCAGTGGGAAACATGAACCTGTCCCAGCGTTTTTTAAACATGTTGCAGGCATCCATTTTAAATTAAGCAAATATTTGCAGAAAAATAGAAAAGTTTTTCAGTTTGAACATTAAATGTCTTATCTTGGTGGTGTATTTAATTGGATATAGGTTGAAGAGGATTCAGAAATCATTGTATTCTGTTTTTATTTACACTTTACACAACATCCCAACATCATTAGAATAAATAGATGGAAATATTCTGATGAATAAAGCCAAGATTAAGTTCAGGATAATAAACGCTGCTGTTTGACTCCAGAAGATCATCTATGTAAACCTGAACTGACTGTGTTTGATAATGCTGATGTGCAGAAAGTTTTACTGTAACAGTTCAAAAGAGAGTCTCATCTAGAAACCTTGGTTAAAATGCAAAGACTGTCAGTATAATGGATAGGATATTTTTTTTACATCACACTTAACCTCACTTACTAGAATATTCTGTATGCAGAACACACCTGCAGTCAGGATTCATTCATGTAAATGTTATGTGATCCACGTCGACCACAGCAGCACTTTAAGATTTTAATTTTGTCAAAAGGTAACAGCAAATCATTTTTCATATAATTTCAAACACACGTGAACATCAAGTGTTAGCTTTTTAAGATGAAAGAACAGCAGACAGAGAAAGATAATGGAAATGGAAGACAACTAAAGGTCAAATCTGGACCCAGTGGTTTAGCGTTGAGGGCTAAAGCCTGTGAGCTTTGGGTCTGCAATTTCACAGCTGAGCTAAGCCGACACCAGAGTTTTAATATATTAAATATCTCATACGAATGGGAGCCAGTAAAAAAGACAAAAAAAAGCAAGGAAAAGCAGAAGTGACACACCAATAAAAGCTTAAAGTGACCTCTATTTGTCTGAAAGTCACCCTTAACCCCCTGCTGTGTTTTCTTATCATGCTGCTGATGCATCTGATATCTTATCATGACTCCACGTGACCTCTGACCCTGAGCTTTTTCTCTACAACGGGGCAAAGTGACACAAGCTGAGGGTGTGATTATGTCCAGGGCTGAGGGAGACCGTGGGCCACAGACTCTATCATCACATACGAGGCAGAAACTAACACCACAATGTGCCACACGCTGCAGGTTGATTCGCCTCTAACCCACCTCGACCCCCGTCTCATTCTTTCATCAGGGCTCTTTTATCTCGGCTGATGTGCAGGTTGATAGGTGCTGATGCTTTCCATCCTCTTGCCCGGTCACCTTTCGCGTCCTCTGGCTCAACAATATTGAGTTCATGTCAAGGTTTACATCCACAACCATGTAGCGACTTAAAAGCCACCACATTCCCTCAGCGGTAACTAGAAAGCGCTTTAATCAACAACCTTTCTTTGTCATTTTAGAAAACGTCATCAACGCGCCACATTGATTGGAATTTCAAAGCTGTCAGAATAAGCATTGGTAATTGAACTTCAACCAGAAAGAATCAATTTAGACGGACTCCGCCTCTGCTGTTTTGCCCTCTGTGCATGCTAATTCTCTGCAGGGAGCTGCTGCAGTCAACAGCCAGTCACGGCTCTGACCTTGTTCCTGAAGGAGGAGGAGAAGAGCTGTAAACCACGCAGACATCTTTGACAATATACAAGGAGGGAAAACCCAAACATGCGTCCTCCTCTCAGTGAGCAGACATTATAGCTTATGACAACGGGCAGAGCAGACGCTGACGGCATTTCTAAATTCATCAGAGCTTATCGGTCTGGAAGAGATGTTTGCTAATTGGGATCAAAACTGTCAGTGGACCTGCGAGGCCGTCTCAGGGAGAAACGCGTCAACAACCCTGTCAGCCATATTGTCCTCTCTGATCCTTCTTCAGCTGCTGTCTGCACATCAGCGAGATGAGAGGGAGGGATCATGGTTAATTTAATCATCTCTTTGTTTGGTTCAGGTATTACCACCCACCACCACAAACACAGATCCTTCCTACTCCTCTCTAACAGGAAACCCATCCCCTGTATGAATGTTTAGATTAGGTTGGTGCAGAGAGCTCACTGGTTCTTTGGTGCATGTCAAATGAAGTAATGGTTGGCTGGTTAGTGAAGCTGACCTAAAGATTCATCATTAGTTGAAAATTAAGCAGCTGTTTTAGGAGTGAATAACATTTTGCAGCTGTAATTCCAATTTTACTACAAGTTCCACAAAATGAAATCTACAATCTGGTAAAATAACTAAGTATTTTTGATCTTTTGAATTCAGGTTCATGTTGTAAGAAGTTCATAACAATACCAGTGTGTGCTCTGACAGGGGAATTTAGTACAGGTATAATACACATCAATGACTAACTTCTCCCCTATGGAGATTCTAAACAGGGGATTCCTGTCACCTTGATAATGATATGTTGGGGCTGTTGCTTACAGAAAAAAAAAAAAGTTTCGAACAGCAGCCGAGCTTGCTCCACATGCCCTATTCACACTCTCACAAAATCCCAGAAAACTGAAATTATTATCCGAGTAGGTACGTATGTGAAAGTAACCTTTTTTTTATTATTTTATTTTTTGTCTGTCAAGTGGCCACTCGAGTTACAGCAGTTCTCTAATTGAGATCTTTTTTTCTCCTTATTTCCTTATTCTCTTCTAATCTATCTTTGTATTTAAAGTCTGTGATTACTTTTTATGTCTCATTTATTTACCATTGGTCCATTTTTGTGTCCCTGTGTGTCTGGAATCCTACATCTAACCAGCTGGTAGCAGCCCATAGCATGTTGATGCTAGTAAGTGCTAGGCCCAATGTTCCCCATGAGCTGAGTAGAAGGAAATGAGGATGACGTGCTGATGCTGCAGTGTAAGCTAAGAAGAGACATTAATGTGTCCTTCCATCCATTGTCACAGGGAATATAAGACCGATCTCTAATTGGATGGACAAGCTAGCTGTTCTAACCCAGCTGCATAAGGTCCAAGATGGGGCTTACCTTCTTCACCAGCTTGTTCAGTGGCTGAGAGGAGAATCATGACCAGGCTTTTCTTTCTGATGGATTTTTTTTCTAGGTTTCACTTGATTTTTTTTCTCTTTTTCTATATTCTTGTTGTAATGTATTTCACTTTATACTTTCTTGTTTGCGGCTATGACTCTGTAAATTTCCTTGTTTTGAGCCCCCAAATTTGGGATAGACATTTCAGGCAAAAATACTACTCCACAGCGTCTGCAACCTGTTTGTCAATTATTGGAATAGTTGCTCAAATGGTTTTCTGATGCCACAAGTATTAAATAGTTTTAACTATCTGGTTGTAAATTAATCCTACATTCAAATAAAGTCAAGTAAATCAAATACAGAGATGGCTCAGAATAATTCACATATATCGATAAGGGGTTTCTTTTTAATTGTTTTTCATGCTTTTATGCTCTTACTCTGAAAGAATACAGCAGTGGATTGATTAGAAAATATAGGAAAACTGAAATGGGGAGGGGGCAGAGGGTTAGAACCAAAACCGGGCAGGTGTTTGAGGATTAAAGCATCAGTGCATGAGTTGGTGACCAAACCACTCAGCTAAAACTGGTAACTGTGAAAAATATAATTTCAGTCAAATGGTCCCAGTCAGTAGAGCAACACTGAAATATGTTTTAATTTGATTTAAGTTGAAAAGAAATATATTAGCTTCCTCCCAATACAGGAAAGAAAAGGTTACGGTTGATAAAATTCATCAAAAGTGAAGGAGCTTTTTAAGTTAAAGTTTCAAACAGCTCTTTAACTGATGTCTTTGTAAAATAAAAAATCTTTGTGAAGCAGTTTCATACCTTAGGTGTTGTTTTCTGTCTGTGTCTTAGGGAAGATAATTCACATAAAAACACAGGAAATGGAGAATGATGAATAAATCTGGGTCTGACTCAACCCTACTCTGAATACAGATCGAATATTATTCTTCCAGGTTTAAAACAGATGAGCGCGGCAAAAAGAGATTTTTCTTCCTGGAAAATAAGAAAATGTCCTGAATGATGCACATTCCCTGAAAACAATGAGATGGTTTCACTGTTAATGGTTTTTTTCTGAGATTCCAGTAATTAAGATCCATTTGTTGCATTAATTTTTCATCCTGACGACAAACACATCATTTTATTCCGTCTCCAGTTGGACTGAGAGCAGATAATGAAGTTGGGGCACGACAAAGACAAACTGGAGAGAGACAAAGAGAATAAAGATTCAAAGAAAGCACATGAGAAAATCATTCACACTTCTTTCGGCTCATCAGAAAGCCGAGCTGAGGCTGACAGTTTACTCAAGTCATGTTTTTATGGAGCGCTTTAGTGACAAATTACTTCATGACATTTGAATCACACACAAAGCAGACGTCTAAAAAGAGAGTGATCACTGATCAAAGCTGCCTTTCTGTTGAGTGTTGCACTTTTAATGCTAATGCAAACCAGACAGGAAGAGAGAGAAACTGTTCTATCCAAACATTCTTATGATACTATGATGTTCACATCACAGTTAACATGACACACGTGCTACAGAAGAAAAGTAAACCTCTACAGTCTGGGGCCTTCACACAAGCTGCTATTGAAAATAACAGTCTTGAAAGATTTACATTGATACGGTGCTAAAAATGAGCATACATTAAGACTGTTAACACTCAAACTCACCGGCTCATGGTACCAGAAGTGCCAATTTTTTGTTCATTTGTGCAGTAAAAGTTTGATTAAAATACTAAACAAAAGTAAGAAGGATTTTGTAACAAAACAAATGCATGAAATTAGGCAATTATAAGGCTTCTTCTGAAAACACCATACATCAAAGGGTTTTCAACACAATAAAACAATAGTTTTAGCAAGTCAAAATGAAATATATTGCTACAAAAGATCCTAAATTAAGAGTTGTTTGGGAGTCGAAAGAGCCGGCTCGTCTTGGGGGAGCTGAGCCAAAAGAGCTGGCTCTCTGAAAAGAGCTGAACTTCCCATCACTACTTCAGGGTAGAAGAAAGACTGTCGCTTAAAAAAAAACTCTGGAATCCATTGAAACATTTTCTGTTTACATTTTTCAATACCTAAGATTTGCTGCAGAACGTTTTTTTTTTTTGTTTGTTTGTTTGTTTTTTTCATGAAAGCCAATACTCCCCTGAATATGAGGATAGGTTGAAGACTGATTGAAGAGTTAAAAGACCTGATGTAATTTGTGTAGTTTAGTATAAATCTATATACAAAGAAAACATGAACAGCTTATCGTCACGTTGTATCTCATTTTTTTCATTTGTCCAGTAACAAGAATTCAAAACTAAAGAATTTTCCGTCCAGTGAGAATGTTGATGAGAACTCGATGTTGTTTATATTTCTCCATAACTTAATCAAACAAACATAAAAAAGATTATGCCAAAATGATCCCTTGTAGATTCATCCCGTTAATCTGTGTTAGAACAGGCCTGTGACAACCACTGCATTGGAAGAAATAAAAATAAGATAAGACTTAATCAGATCTATTACTCTCATTCATGTGCTTTTAATGTAAGTGATATAATGATAATATATTGCTACATTAAGGCTATGCAGGGCAAAGAAAGGTTATTTTATAGCACTGAGAAGTTACAAGGTCAGTAAAAGTGCTTCACAGGGCTTTGGGATACATGAAGACGAGGCATTAGGAAAACATTAGAAATGCATTAAGACAGGTCATAAAAATGAACCCAGAAAACTTCATTGCCTGACCTTGGAAAAAAACCAAACTCAGCTTAAAAAGGAAGCAGACCCGAGGGGGTCAGAGTGTTTCACAGCATACAAGTCAAACACATCAGTTACATGTACGAGAGCTGACGGTGTTATCATTCATGAAAGCAGCGGCTTTCAATTAACAATATGAATCGGAAAAAAGCACTTAGCCGCTGAATTCTAAAAACGCTGAAATAACATGTTGACTGATTTAATTAAAATAATTAGGAAGACAATTATACCGTAACCAAGACCTAGTTATTTTAATAATTGCCTGTTGGTGAAAACCCCTCTGGAGAAAATATGAACAATTTTCAGCCAAACTGTATATTGTGTAGACTTACAAATATGGTTACAGCAGCTTCATGTCACTCCCCAATGATAAACCAAACAAGGAGAGGGTGTTTGTATCGAATATGTTATTTACAGAAAGTCTTCGAGAGACTGAAAGATTCAACAATCAGATTCTCACTGGAACTATTGAGTTACATGTGTTTCAAAAACATAAGGGTCTGTGTCCACTTGTAATATTTCTCCTGCTGGCTTTTCCCTTCAATGGGACAATGAAGCCCCAGGTTGTTCAGGTGTTCAGGGGTGCATCTAATGGCAGCTGGCTATATGCAGATGCTTCAGGGGGCGTCCTTCATGACTGAGGGCCCTGGCCTGTGTGCTAATGACTGTTTTTTTCATCAAGACAAGGCTGCAGTTCACAACTGCCGCCTGACAAAGAACTTCTTAATCTCAATCTTTTCGAGCATCCTGCATGTTCTCCTGATCTAAATTACATTGAGAATATTATGGGATGGATGTAGAGGGAAGTTTACAAGAATGAACGTCAGTTCCAGATGCCAAACATTAAACTCTCTCCTGGAAACTCTCACATCAAACATGAACAAAGTAACTTACATGTCTTCTGTTAAGATTTTGAAACTCGACTTAGACCCTTTTTAACCCTCTGATGCATGAATGATGAAAGTCAGTGTCAGGATTTCTTTTTATTCCTCTAAAGGCATGAAAAAAAGTTTTCCTTTTTTTTCAAATATTTATAAATGAGCATTCAACATAAAACAGTGTGAACTTAATATAAATATGACTTATTTTTTTTGTTTGACCTCTTTTCTTTTATTTTTTTTTTGGGGGGGGGGTAATTTCATAAATAATCTTTTTTTTAATGCTAAGGAAACATTTTAACTCGCTTTCATCCATTTTAACACTGTATAGTTTAAACTTTATAAGCTTTTTCACCCTCAAATATTTGTCTATAACTTTTTATATATATATATATATATATATGTATAAATGTGTGTTTGGAAAAAAAAAAAAAACATTTTTTCAGGCCCTTAGAAGAATAAAAATATCCTGACACAGGCTAATATGAATTTCCACCACATGAACCATTGAGTTTAGGAGTAAATAACTTATAAATAGGTGTCCACTGTCGTGAACACTATGCACCACAGGGTTAAGATCCAACAGTGCAGAATGTATATTCGTCTGTGTATCAGTCTATGTATCATCTGCATCAATTTCCCTGCATGTATCTTTCATAAGAAAAGCAAGAACATGTAGTCCTTGTACGGTTGTTCAGTTGTGTATTCTCTCTTTGCTCCTAACATCCATCAGCATGTTTTAAACAGACACATATTCCCTTCTCTGTGGTGAACAAGCTCTCAGCAGAGGTTCCACTGCCAACTTATATACGATAAATCACAAACTCCCATACATCCTCACGCTCTGGTTTCATCATCCAGCGTCTCATAAACCAGAAAAGATTATTTTTCCTTCTGTGATTCTTTGCATTCTTTCAGAGCAGCAAGGCCCATTTATAGCAAATGACCCGAGCTGGTTCTCATGGCACCGACCTCTACAAATAGTCTGCTTCGTGTTGTTTCACCACAAAAGGCCTGTCTTTGACGAGAACGTGGGCTGGAGCTTACTTATCCAAATAATCTCAGGAAAATGACAAACAGTCCCAGTTTTATGTGACGTGTGCGATAGCGGAGCGCTCGACCCATTACCAACAAAAACAAAGTCCTCCCAGCGGGGGAACCTCACAGTGGAACATTCCTCAGCGCCCCCCCTCAAAGCCACAACACCACAACAGAGCTGAGGCTGCAGACTGAGAGTTTGCAGTTTCACTTCTTCCAACCACGTGAAACAAAAGGGGGGAAAACATGCAAACAAACAAAAATAAAGACACAAAAACATGAAACCACAGAACCATGATGTAACTTCACAGGTGAAGTTTCTAAGAGGTTTAAGAACACGGAGCAGAAAGCCATCACTGTGTTTTCAGGATGTCTCCGGCTTTGTTTGTGTTTTCTCGGATAAAAAGCATCCGAAGCACAGCTCAGCTCAGACAACGCGTCCCGAAACTAAGGAAGTTAGAAAGTCTTTTTTTATAAACCACTCAGGAAACAACAGTCACTCATTCCAGCCACATTTCTGTCTGCAAATAAACAGATTGTCTCTGTTGTTTGTTTTCCACAATCTCCTCCATTTCATGCTGGTTTAAAGGGTTCACAGAGTTAATTCACATCTCCAGCTCTCTCTCCTCTGTAATCTGTTTTTGGCTTCTTCCCTCTGATTGAACCTGCTTTTTACTTTACTTTCTTTTTTCTTTCCACAAAAAAATGCTTTTATTTCATATCACTGACCACATCACAAACTTTTCTAGCAGTTCAAATAAAACCGGTCTGCTTCTTGAAGTACTGTAAGCTACATTGGTTTGTGGCTAAAAATAGGTTGGGAGTGTAACTAAAAGTGAAGAATCAGAAAATGCCAATAAATGACCTAAAATGTGAGGAAGAAATGAACGCTGGTTCAGTAAAGTGAGAGAAATGCTCATTTGCAGTGAACTGCTGGGAAACTGTACATTTGAGAGATATTTGAGGGATGGAAATATTAAAAGCTTCCATTAAATTACAACAAATCTGGAAAAAAAGGGGGAAATGGTTCATTTAGCAACCACGTCAAATAGGGAAATATCATTTGTAGCAATTCAGTGATGTTCTTTTTCCTCTCAGAGTGAGCACTTCAGATCCAATAAATCATGAAATCCACCAACCACAGCAGCTACATGTCTGCCGCAGCCACACAAAGGCTCCTGTTGTCTTATCACTTATTCATGAAACAAAGCCTCTCAAAGACAATTCACCGAGAAGGATCCTGAAGCAAACAGAACGTGTAGATGCTTTAAATCAACTTTATGTGACCCACTGCAGAGTGAGCACCACCACCACTGCTGAAGGAAACTTCCCTGTCAATACAAACACAACATCACCGCATCCTCAGAGCTATTGAACGCACCTTCAGCCAGACGCCAAAGACAGCAAACAGAGTGGGGGGTGTGTGTGTGAGGAATCGATATGTTACACAGGGCGGAAAATATCATTTCACAGAGTTCACGGGGCAATGAGCGTTATCTATAGGACGAGAAACAAACTCAGAGGAAGGTGAGTTTGTGAACAGGAGGCTGAACACTGATCAAATCTGACCTTCACTGATGTTTACTCAAATCATAATCTGATCCTCATCTGTGTTTATTCCTGTATAGGGTTGGGTATCCAGAACCGCTTCCTGTTTGGAGTTGATAAGGAATGTTTCAATCCATCAACATCGTTACCCTTTTTGCTTCGCGATACCCCTTATGGATTCCTAACAGTACACCGCACCGGACGGACCTTGTGTCTTCTGTTCTGCCCCCGCTATCTTAGCTTAGCAAATACATAACAGTTCAACAAGAAAACTCAATTCAAGATTTTCCGCTTGAAACTTCACTTGAGAAGCCGGAAAACTAGACACACAAAGAAACATACATAACTTTCTCACAAGATTCATATTCAATACATTCAACATGTTATTTATCTCTTATCGTACCACAAACGACAGAGTAAACATAGCGCTAGCTTGATGCTAGCCGATATGGGATATCCCATTTTCATGCTAGCGGTTAGCATGCATCAATACAGCTTTGGTTTCAAAACAGAATTCAAACTTTTCTCACAGAAATATGTCACAATTCCTCTTTTAGAACAACTCAGAGAGATCTAAATGTCCAAATACTATCAGGTAGATGTTTTACAACCTGAGAATAAAAGAAAAGTTGCTTTTGGGCTCATGGCCCAGCAAAACTATAGCAAGCTACTACCACTTCAAGACACTAGGTGGCCTACTTCAGTCAATGACATAAAACAAAACAATACATTAATTTTTTACTCATTCATTTATTGTAAATAAATCCATCCTTTCATTTGCAATTCCATTCCGCTTGTTTTTTTGTCGTAGCCCACAAGCCAGGTTATGACAATTGGGGTATCGGATATCGGCCAAAAATCTAATATTGTGTATCCCTAGTTAAAACAAAACTTCACAACTGATGGTATTATGTTGTGGTTCTGATTTTGGTCCTCCCACAACCCAAAACAATGACCAGTCGAAGTTATTGATGTTTGAGATGGATGCTCCACATGAAGGAAACTGTTAGGTATGAGGTGTTCAGCATTTCCCATGTTTTATTGAGTTACAATGCTGAATGTTTACAATAAACGTGCAGATCTTAAACTTCTGCATGTTCACATGTTGTCGAAATCCATGAATCTGTCTGTAAACTCATCAAAACCTTCACGAGATCTCAAACAGACTTGCTGAAATGATGAAATCATCAAACTTGATAAGGGGTGGGCCTCAAACACTGAGGTCTGTCCATGGCTACACCCCCAGAAAGCTGGCCAATCAGGGGAAGGAGGAGTTTGTGAAGGAGGGAGCCTTGATGAGACAGCAGCTAAAAAGAAGTGTCTCAGATAAAGGCTGAAATAAGCATGTTATAAAACACCAGTTGGAAAAACAGGGATTTTTGAATCATGACATGTTGGTGGAGTGAGTCTGCAGCAGAGGGAGAGCTGGGGGATCAGGTGTGAGTCAGGAAAGCAGAGACACAGATTGAGCTCCACAGCGTGTGAGCAGAGTGGAGTGGAGTGAAGTGGCTCTCCTCACTCCCAGAGCTGCACGTCCCCGTCGCTCCCTCACCATGCTGAGTCTCACCATGCCGCTCTGCCTATTACCGCTCAGCACTCACCAAGATTACATCCCACTCTGGTCTAAAATGCTACGTTTTGATTCTGTTTCTGGTTCTGTATCAGGTTTGGGCATGTCTCAGACTCGTAACTGAGTGAAACTGAGTGAAACTGGTGTGGGACAGCGCCCTGTTCCACCTTCCCACCCTTGACAAAAAAAAAAAATTGTCTAACATTTTCAACATTCGCCCGCTCCGCTCACATGCTCTGTTGAGCACAGAGAGCAACACCTTTGCTTTAAAGAGCATCAAGTTACCGACTGCATCACTAAACAGGGGGTAACCTCTATGTCTGTGTCCTTATAAAAAATGAATGCAAATTCTTCTCTCTCTCCCGGTGTTTTGCATGTGCAGGGTCAAAGTCAAGTTAGACAGAAAAATGATGATACATATGTAACTTCCTGTCAGACTCATCACATCCAGAGACTGAGTCAGTGGAAAATAACAGAGAACTTTTCAGATTGACTTCCACAAAAAAGATTTAGGTACTTGAAGAGCAAAGAATGTGCAACAACACCTGGTTTATAACACCTATCTATATAGTCGACAGCTCCACAAAAGACCAACTGTTAGTTATGTACCTTAAAATATGCAGAACAGTTAAAGAGGGGTAATGAGCTCCTCTTTAAGGCTTTATCTGTCCCTCTGGTACCTTGAAAGTAGCTTTATGTGATATACAGCTAAAAACACAAAAGCTTTTTTTTTTCTCACAGGTGTTCCAGAAGAAAGAGATGATGTACTTTATTCATCCCTTAGTTTTCCACTCTAAATGAGTCACACTATAGTGCGTATAGTGTATAGCTATACACACACATGCACTTTCCACACTGGAACATGCATTGATGGAGAGTGTAGAGTCAAAGAGCTGCACCATCAGCACGCACCCTGGGCTGCTGGGGGTACGGTACCTTGCTCAAGGGTACCTCAAAGTGCCCAGTGAACTATACCGACACCTGTCCAGCTTTCAGCCAAATTCCCAGCGTTCATTCAATGCTGAGACCAGAACCAGAAACCCCCTCGTCTCAACAGACTGAGTCACTGGACTTGGTTGTGCCTGACCAAGTTCACCCTTAAACAGGTGACCAGCCTGTGGCCTTTCCTGCATGTCACTCCCCTCTCTAGCCTTGTTTCCTGCTCGACCTGCTGTCCTCTCCTATCAAATTAAAGGTATGAAAAGCCCCCCCCCCCCAAAAAAAAAGTATTTCAGCTTCTATCTGGACTTCAGTTTAGCTGCTGTCTCTTTAAGGCTCCCAAGTCCACAAACCCCCCTCTGTCTGATTGGCCAGCCCTCTGGTGGTGTGTTGGGGTGGAGCTATGGGTAAACCTCAGTGCAGCCCTATTCAATCAGCGGCCCACAGGCAACATGAAAGCAACTGCTGAGTGGTCGTGACTCCATGATCTCAGGAAACATGACGGCCTGGCAAGAAAATCATCTTTTACTCACAAATTCTTAGAAAAATCCCAACATCATGACAAACTTTGAGTGCAACATTCATCATAACCTAGCTGCTAACCCACGATGAGTTGAGTTGTTGAGGGGGCACGTTTGAAAAGTTCACATTAGCAGTTCTGTACAGGTAAAAATTGCATCTTCTCTGAAATGAAAAAATGTGAGGAAAATTGTCCATTTGATCCTGCGTGGACTGAAAATATTTATTTTACAGCTCAGTACAAATGCCAAACTAATGTATTTAGTCAGCAATGAGTTCGCTGAAGTGCTGAAGGATTATAATGTCTAAAGACACCATGTTGAAAAACATGAAGACAAACTTTCTTGAAGGATCTGAGGTTAATAAACATCCAGTGTCTTAATCTTATCGATTTGTTTTTCTTTTAAATTGTAAACTTTGCTCACTGTGTGCTAAAATTCTTCAGCTCAGCTCATGTCCTTACTAAACCCGGCTTAGTAGCCCTACCTTAGTGTTTGAGGCCCATCCAACCAATATGTCTTGAACCTGTAAGGAGATATTTATGTGATGACCTTATTATTAAGACACGTCTCATGAAGGTCTCGTGCTGGAGTGGAATGTTTTGAGCAGACAGATTCAGGGATTTCTACAACACATGAATATGTAGTGGAATTCTGCACTCGCCCAACCAGAACTGTTACTTTCTATTCATGTTTAAAACATGTATTATACCCACATGAATAATCTGACACTGGAGAGTTGGTCCCTTTGAACACATCTCCATCATTCACTCTACCTCATCCTCTTCTACTGAAGACTGAGACCCACCTGCAGATGCAGCAGATGCACTTTGTGGAGTAAATGATTTCCTGACTTGAAACACATTCCTGCAGTGTTTTTAAATCCCAAACTCATTTTAATATGCTGCTCACCTGGCACCTTTACACACCAGCATTCATCTTTTAATTTGAATTTCACACTAAGACTTGAGGTTCTTTTAGGAAGAGAGGGCACGTAACTGCTTCACACCTGACTTTGTAGAAAAGTGTGAGAGAGACGGGGTATCATAAGACCAAACCACTGCACCTGCAAGAATGTAGACTAACACTGTATGGATGCACACTTGACCACACTTTTTTAAACAGAACATGCATGAAAACAGAGAGCTGCAAGCGTGAATGATCGGTATTT
The DNA here is from genome assembly GCA_008086565.1 of Thalassoma bifasciatum. NCBI lineage: Eukaryota > Metazoa > Chordata > Actinopteri > Labriformes > Labridae > Thalassoma > Thalassoma bifasciatum. The sequence continues at coordinate 45,099 of RPOG01000632.1, forward strand.
GAAAGTGTGAAAGAGGTCTGCAGCCTCGGCTGAACCCACACGGACTGAATCTGATTGGTGGAACTGGTGGTGCCTCGTTTGGCAGAGGAGCCGTGTGATGGCGAGTGACCCTGAGGGATGTCTCTAAGATGAGAGGGAAAACCACCAGGCTCCAGACATGAATATATTACACACCATATGCACTGAGTTACAGCAGGATTCACACCCTCGCCCCATCCCCCAAAAATCAACTGCAATGCAGTCCTGACAACATCTGGCCAGAAAGACCTTGATGAATAATTTCAGTGAGAAATACGGCCGACAGAGAAGAAGAAGAAGAAGAAGAGTGTGGTTCAGCTATGAAACTGGGCCGATGATGCCACCAGTTTCCTGAAAATTCTCTTGTTTGGTTCCTACCTCATCAAAGCCGCTGTCCTCCTTCTTGAAAGCTGCAAAGAGAAGAGAGAAACAGAGGATCAGAGGATGTCTGTATTGACGTCTTTTGAAGACTGAGCTAAATAAAAAGTCTGCTGGTAGAGATGCAGCACAGAGTGGTGTCACAGCGTTTACATTCATCCAGAATTCATCCTGAGCTCATTAAGCAGTGCGGTTCTATGTTTGGATTCAGCCGAGTTCACGGGTTCTGGTGATAACTCAGTTTTTTTCTCTTCTCACTGAGTTTGACTGAGAGAGGACAGAGAGAAGCAGCAGCAATTATGAAAACATTTTAGAAACATTACAGACAGAAGACTCCAACTGCAAACCTAAAAGGATGATTACTGTGGATATTAACAAAGTGAAGTGACACTCAATAATAGGGATTCAGAAGTATAACAAGTATTAGCAGAAAAGGAAACATCATAAAGCACATCCTCAAATGAAGGAATGGAGAATGTGAAATAAATACCGTGGTCAGCTAATGTTGTTCCCTACGATGAAGTCCATGCACAGGAATATATCATATATGAAATATATCATGAATGAAATGATCAAGCAATATTTTTTGTGGATTTTGTTGAAAGGGTTAATAAACATCTCCAAAAAAATTTGAATTCTCAGACTATTTTTCGATAGGTCAGGCTTTACAGGGTTCAAATATAAATATAATTTAAATATAATGCATGTTATACAATGATACTTGAATATAATACAGGAATATTTTTATATTAACATATTTATACATCGTGGGATGAGTAAAGTATCTTTTCTTTTTCTTTTCCTTAACCTGACTGTTCCATCGTTTTATGAGATTATAAACGTGTGTTGAGTAGATCACAGAAACAAACAGGAATTGCAGGTTAACTGTAAACCTCAGCAGAGGATAGTGAGGGATTAAACCTGAACGTTGTAAGTTGCCAACAGAGTTATCTTCCTTCATGATGCTTAAGCTCTACTGCACAGACCTACCGGTGTTGATGGACACAGAAGAGTAAAGAACTGAGTCGAAAACATCTGATCCATGGATTGACCATTTGTCACAAGCTTTTTGAATCAAGCTGATATCTGATACCAAGATCTGATTGGTGCATGCCTTAGTTACACGTACAGTCATATTTACGCACACAGTCAAATGCAGTGAAGAATCTGATTTTAACCTGAACTTTAAAGCTGAAATGTGAATGAAAATAATCTAAGATACACGGTTAAACTACATTATAGATCATCATGCATCACTGTTTCACCTGTAATGATATTTGGCCAAACATGAAAACAAGTAACTCTTAAAATATAACAACACTTCAAACCATTAGTCTGGTTTTTCCAAGCACCAGTTACTCAGGATCTGCATCAGCTTTGGTCATTAGGGTTCAAATCAGGTTTTGTTGTAAGACACTGTCAAAATGTTGCACACTCTATTTTACTGCAAATAAAATAATCTGTAATGACGTAATTAAAGAAAGTCACTGATACCAAAACCTCTTCAATCATTGCTCCACCCTGGTTGGAGGGGTGAGCAGACTTAGTGTCAGTGTCTTTTCCTACTTTAAGGAAGGAGGAAATTAACTGTTTATTTCTGCAGCTCTGATTTCTGAATGGCCCTCATAGCTCTGAGAGATTATTACTAATGGACCAATGATGATTTCTCAGTTAATAACTCCTGCTAATAATTATGTTGTCTGCTGAGAGAGGCAGTGCCGATGGCTAATAGACAGACAGAAAGAGGGAGGGGGGGGGGCTCTGGGGGGCTGCTCTGTGCTGAAATTACCTTTTTATGTCAGAGTGAGTGTTTGGAAGCATTGTCAGTGCAGCCACTGAGCCGTTAAACTGCTGCCTCCCTCCCTCTCCTCAGAGGGTCTGTACACACACACACACACACACATTCCCCAAAGACTTTCCAGACACTCCAGACGGCATCATCACAGCCACAAATCCACACTCAATACAATGGATTAGACTGCAGGTAGACAATACAGCTCCTGCTGCATGGCTGACATGCAAGATTTAGTGCTCAGTGGATAAAGACGGGCGTTTAACTCTGTCAGGTTCAATCAGTGTCAAGAAAATTATCCTTTCAAATATTCATTAATGCATGTTTCTGAAGGATCTTTTGGAATTGATTTGTTTTTGTTCCACATTTACTCTTCATCTGTTTGAGGCTGGAGCTGGGACATTTAAAGAAAACAATCAAATGCAATTTTCTCTGACCAATAAAGTGTATTCCTCTAATTTTACAGACTTTAGGCTTTTACTGTGTCTGCTATCTTTTAATGACATTTTTGTAATGACTCCCTGTATTCAAATTATGACATATTTCATATGTTAGTCAAAATACTGCCTTGGTCAGCAATGACAACTGACTGTGAAAAATGTGGATGTATATTCAGTGATGTCTATCACTGGTTCTGTAGGTGAATATTCAAGTCAAATGACAGCAGGAGATGTTTGCATAATGAAACGTTCAAGGCACCAAAACAAAGAGATGGAGGTGAAAGACACCCTACAAACAGTTACAGTGCACCCAGTGGTTAGTCTGTATACAGCTCTGGAAAAAATTAAGAGACCACTGCAAATTTTACAGTTTCTCTGATTTTGCAATTTATAGGTATTTGTTTTGAGTAAAATAAACATTTTTGTTTCATTATATAAACGACTAACAACATTACTCCCAAATCCCAAATATTGTCATTTAGACCATTTATCTGCAGAAGATAAAAAAATGGTCAAAATACAAAAAAAAAATCCCAGTTTTCAGACTTCTAAAAAATGCAAAAAACAAGTTCACATTCAATTTTAAACAACACATTACTATTGGTTATCTTTGGATGTATTCAGAAATTAATATTTAGTAGAATAACCCTGATTTACAATAACATCTCTTATGTGACTTGGCATCTTCTCCCCCAGTCTTTCACAGAGGAGAGTGATGACCACAGCAATGGTTTTCATACATTTCCTCGTTAAATAATATTTGTTTCAGGTGATCACCTCATCAGTACCTTATTGGGTAGTAACAGGTGTTGATTGTGTTGGAATTCAACAGACACTGCAATGGAAGACTGTCATATATGTAGAGATGCATGAATATTTGCAGTGGTCTCTTAATTTTTTCTAGAGCTGTATACATTCCCAAACTTTTTCAGCCCAAGACCCAAAACAGAAATTTGGTCCCCACAGGACCCAAACTCGACCGTCCTCTGCATCTGACCATTTACAATCCTCTGCACCTGAACAACAACACACACAAGCACACACACTGAAAGAATCTAATCAGAATTACACCAGAACAGCCACACACAGTCACAGCATTTCATCATTCATACAGCTGAACACTCACACACACACTCAGACCTTTACAGCATCTCACCATTCAAACACCTGAACACACACACAGCATTTTATCACTGAACACCTGAACACATACACACCTTCATAGCATCTCATCATCCAAACACCTGAACACACACACAGGATTTTATCACTGAACACCTGAACACTCACACACCTTCATAGCATCTCATCATTCAAACACCTGAACACCTGAACACACACGTACTTACAGCACATCTTCACCGTTCACCTGGACACACACACACAGCACAGCACATCTTCACCGTTCACCTGGACACACACACACACACAGCACATCTTCACCGTTCACCTGGACACACACAGACATAGCGTCAAACACACACACACACACAGCACATCTTCACGTTCACCTGGACACACACACACACAGCACAGCACAGCACATCATCACCGTTCACCTGAAAACACACACACACACACACAGCGTCACACATACACACACACACACACACACGTGAGCGTCAAAACACACACACACACACACACACGCATGCACGCACACACACACACAGACACACTTGCGTCAAACACACACACACACACACACACATTGCGTCAAACACACACACACACGCGCGCGCACACGCACGCACGCACACAAACATGCGTTTGTAAGAAGTACCGTATAGGTAAGGATGTCTTGATCAGCATTTTTTTTTACCCTGATACTGATCCAACTGGAAGTGAAACCTGATATTGTGCTGTTTTGCAGGTACGGTACACTTCCTTGGCTTCGGCACGTTTAACAGAGGTGTGCTTCAGGATACCTGCCAACACTTGACTTTGACAAAGTGAGAGATAAAGCACCACCCACCCCCCACCATCCCACCACCCAGCACATATTCTACACTGAAGTTATGAACGAGCTTTTAACTCCCAGGATTTCAAGCAGTTTCTGGTCATTTGCTTCTCCAAATGCTTCTGTAACAAAAACCATGCATATGCCTTAAGTCTGGTTCATATTGGGGAGGTGCGACTGCTGTACAGGCCTGCAAGGAATATCATTGTGGGGGGGCAATTGTGCTTGAGCACAGCACAGTTTAGATGACCAGTGTGACTGCGCCCCTAGACAATGTCTGATTGGACCCAACACTTGAGATTGGGATCAGAACATCCTTAGTACTGTATGATGTATGTGAACATGTTTTAGCTTCAGTATAACAATACTCTGTGAAAAAGCTGAGCTTATGATTGTCAGACACTACAGTATTAAGTCAACAGGCTTACACTTTCCCAACATATATAGATCAATGCAAAACTCTTAGTCTCATGCAGTGAGTCAGCATTATCATCATGAAGAATTAAGTGATAAACCAAAATACTTTTTGAACCAGACTGTTAACATTTTCAATTTTGCTTTAAATGTTATTTTCTGCAGTCAGACCGAGGTGGACACTTGAAAAACTGCATTTTAGCACTTTCAATTCTTTTTCTTTTAGCACAGATGACTGCTGCTAGAAGCTGAACATGCAGAAAACCAGTCACATCCTCCCAGCTGCCAAACACTCACACAGACTGAATATAAAAATAAACGTCACAGTTCCTGAACAGATTCAGACACTCGGGGTTATGGAGAGTTCAGTGACTCTTGTGTAAGTGTTGGTTTGATTTTTCCATTCCTCCTCAGCTTCTCGCTGCAGGAGTCTGCATTTGACAGCAGAGCAGTCGGTCATGACATCACATCCTGTCTAATGTCACATCGACAAAACCAGTCAAAGAGAAGAACATTTTGTCACGACCCAGCATGATAAGCATGTTTTTATTTAGAAATCCTTCATTTCTTCTAATCCCAAAGTTAAGAACTATGGAAAGAATTTGGTGTCTTTACTATGTATCAGAAGTAATGGATTTGAGAGCCAAATAATTATGAATCATTATGAAAAATTTGATATTTCAAAAATATAAAATCATAATAATGAATACATGGAATATACATGTGATTGAAATTGCATCTTTATAAATTGAGAAGCCTCCTGATTGGTCAGTCTCACTCAGAGAAACAGTGACAACTTCTGCCCCCCACAAAAAGCTGGCACAAAGACCAAAATTGATACACAGATATGTTTTGCATCTCTCTTCTGTCTCATTGATGATATTAAGTTTACACTTGTTGTTCTCCCAGTGCTCTATTAACGATAGGGATTACATTATCAGACATTCATACTTACAATTTAGACCTGCGAGCTTAGCACTACATGCTATTGATAAGTTACTGACTGTCTTTCCACCTTTCAGCCTATTTATATCAATATAAAATAAAATGAATGATTAATTTTTTGGAAAATCAGAGACCAAACCTGTCATGAGCAAATCTCAATGGGTGAATATCAGTGAAAATATGACCCCTTTTTTTGATTTTAACTCCCCAACAATCCACACGTCTGATGTGTTCTCATAGCATATTTAATGAAAAAGTTCTTTAATTTATAACTGTGTTGATAAACTTGTGATAATAAAATTTAGATCAGTAAAATAAAAACAGGATACATTAAGGTATAATTCAAATCACAAATATATTTCATTTAACCATCAGTATTAGCTAAATTTTGTTTGCAAAATTGTTTATGTTCTTAAATAAATATCTTTTTATTTTACAATAAAGACAAAAAATTCTCTCCATGAAGAACAATAAGTCCTGGAAATATATAAACCACTGGGTCTTAAGTTTTTGCCAGGGAAAACATTCTTTTGCCATATTTGACATGTGTTTTCATTTTCGATTTACCTGTTCTATCAAGACCTTTACTGCATCCAATCAGCAGGCATTGGCACCAAAGACCACAAACCCTGAATCTTACAGGTGCAGTTCAAGTAGTTAACAAAATTATCATCTTAACAGCAGAATGCTACACCTGTGTACCAGATTTGTGTAATTTATGCCATCATCTTTGTTATGTATCCCCTGCATGATCTACCATTCTGTTATTCAAACTGCACAATGACAAAGCCCTGCTCCTCTTTAGACAGGTTATTCTTAAATATGTCAAACTGACTGACTTGTCTGCTTTGAAAAAACTGTGTTTGACAGATAATAAAAATGGCACAGACACTGGAGTGCAGAGGGAATATAAATCAGACAGCCAGAACTTCTCTCCTCTTGTTTGTTCTCAAAGTTTGCTGCAGCTTATTACATTTCCTGCTCACACTTTTAATCATATCTCTGGAAATCTATAGCTGCCGACTTTAATATTCACCTCCCGTACTATGTTTTGATCTGTAAGTGGATGATTTATACTTTACACTTTAACATTTTGAAACTATGATTTTTTTTACTTCCTGGCAGAAAATGAGTTGGGAATAGCCGAGCTTTGCAGAAATTCTATAAATATGTGTATACTTAGCATGTGATGCAGACGTTTGACACGTGATATGAATAAAACAGTTCTGGTAACTTTAAAGAAAAAATTAGACAATCCTTTTTTTTTTTTTTCTTTTATGCTGAGTGATACTTTGAGGAACACTCCACCAAGGATCTGTCTGTGTCAAAACATGAGCTCTGAGATGCTGTCAGAGCTCTTTCTGTTCACTCCTCATACTATATTTATACCCAGAGCTCACACAGAAAATAATAGAATCCCCTTCTGAAGGAAATTATTAAAAAAGAGACGTCGAATATTGCAGCAGGAAGAGAAGATTCTTTTGTCCAAATCCACAGCCGGGATTGGAAGCCTTTCCTCTCCTTTCTTAAACCCATAACACCTCATTACTGTTTCTACAGCGTCTCATGCTGCGTCTCTCTCATGAAGGAGCTCGCCTTGTGATCAAAGTTGTGTTGAAAACATTAAGAAGCCAAACCTGTCTCTCAGACAGAGGAGGTGTTTTCAGAGACAGGAAATTATCATCAGGGGTGTGCTGTTAAATCCACACAAAGTACCTTAACCCACATTTTTATCTGCAGAACACAGACTATCAGGATTAAGTTTATTTATAGCTGACGTGATATTAAAACTTTATTAGCCTCACTGAGGGGATTCATGAACATTTGCACATTAAAGGGAACATTTGAAGAAACATTTGTTAGTGATCTGAGACGTTAATGAGTGACAGGACTATGTGAAGCCTGTACTTAAAGAGACGGTGGTTTTATTTCCTTCTTTACTTTGTCTCTCCGAAGAATTTCTCACTGGTGTTTTAAAAAACCCTTTTTTCAGTCTCTGTCTGAAACACTTTTTTTAAGCTGCTGTCTCTTTAAGGTCCCCTGCTCCACAGACCCCCTTTCCTCTGATTGGCCAGATCTCTGCAGGCCTGTCTGTGGTGTTTGAGGCCCAGCTCGTCCAACACGTTACAAACCAGTCAGGGGATCCTTATGTGGTGACCTCATCATTTCAGCCAGTCTTGTGCAGATCTCTTGATTCTGTATTTTAGTGTGGAGTGTTTTGATCAGTTTACAGACAGGTGCACATTCCGGATTTAAAAGAGGAAGCTTACAATGAAGTGCTAAAAGTTGCAGTTCTCTGACAGTCCACTTGGGGCTAGCTGCAGAAAGGTCACCATAAATCACAGTCCTGGGCCTGAAATCGCTAGTTTCACAAGGAGCACTATAAATTCTTTTCTAACTAAGCAGTTAAAAAGATATTAACTCACTGGCTGACAGTTTGCTGGAGCTTGCCTATCAATATCAGGTAAACATGAGAGATCAGCAAAGATTATGAGAAGAGACGACAAAGAGACAATGGAAGACGTTACTAGCAGTTGCAAGTCGGAGAAGTTCTTGAAGCTCACACTTGAACAGAGTATGTGCTGCGATCGTGACTAAAAAAAACCCTAGAAACATAGAAATCTAGATCATGGAGAGGATCAGAGGATGGAGCTTCAGAGACCAGCACTAAAAAGTGACCAAAGCTAATCTTTTTGGGGTCTTTTGGTCAAAAACAGGTGGTTTTGGTGAAGCCAGCCTGTGTTCACCCGTCAAATTGATAATTATAGAACAGAAAAAGGTAAAAACAAACTTTTTTTTCCTGATAGAGGATGAGAGTCGACTATTCCTTTTGGTTGTTTTGGTGTTTACATAGTCACAGAACACAGATATCTATGGGTCATGAAAGATTGTTCAAAATGCTCTAAAAAAGCTCTGAAAGTTGAGATCATGAATTTGTACAATCAGAGGCTCAGTTCAAGCTGTTACTTAGCTGTTAGCTGTTAGCATGTAGATGTTAGTGAGGAGGCTCAAAGCCCAACTCTTTGTTAACATTTCCAATATGGCCCTTGCCGACAATATGCTTCTGTACTCTGTATCAGGAAAAGATGGGTGACATCACAAAGATTTTATTTTTCAGTCAATGGTATGGACCAGAAACAGAGTTATACCCAGATCAGAGTTTTGACGGTTTGAGTTGAAAGTGTTTTGTAACCAATAAAAGAGACTCTAGGAAATGGTGTCAGTTCCAGGTGTGATATTACACTGATGTGTACATAAACAGTCATGCGATTTGTTAACATACAATTTATTAGGTTCACTTGTTCAGCTGTTTTTTTTTTTACTTTAACATCTAATCAGCCAATCACACTGAAGTCCGGAAGTCAGTGCATTTAGTCATGTAGATGGTGAAGATGTGCTGCTGAAGTGCAAACTGAGCATCAGGATGGGGAAGAAAGATGATTGAAGGGACTTCAAAGATGACATGGTTGGTGGTCTGGGTGTTTGATAAACAGCTGATCTACTGGGGTTTTCACCCACAACCATCTAAGGTTTACAGAGAATGGTCCCAAAGAGAAAACATCTACAATGGGCTGCAGTTCTCTGGGACTAAGGCCCTGTTTACACCACAACGATTTCACCGACTGAAAAACGCAAACTTTTGAAAATGCACTCCAGAGTGGGACTTTTCGAAAATGCAGAGAAAACCTGGAAATGCTGATGTCACGTTCAGCTCTGCGCATGTGCCACAAACCTCCACTGTGCCAGGCATGAACCGAACAAAAACAACAGCTCCCTACAGTTTCATTCTACTACTGCTGAATCTACAGACTGTCTTCTACCAAAATGTGCATTTATTGCACTATTAATGCAATTAGAGAGGAAGTTTTTACTTTAAACACCAGATGACCGGCTCACCTCTTCTTTGGCCTCTCAGTTATATCGCCATCTTCAGGTCTGACATGCGCACTACAGCGTTTAAAGTCCCTCAGCGTGTCTGTGTGGATGCAGATTTTTCCATGCAATTCAGGGTAAAACACTGATAAACGTTGTTGTGTAAATGGGGCCTAAATGTCGTCTTGATACAAAAGGTCAGAGGGGAATGGACAGACTGGTTGGAGATGATGAAAAGACGACAGGAACTCAAAGAACCATTGATGACAACCAAGGTCTGTAGGAGATCATCTCTTCACACAACAAACCCAATCTTGAAGCTGTAGCTACACCTGACCCAAAGGCTGCCACTCTCTGCACAGAGAAGGTTAATTAACTCGCTCGAGTGCACCTCAATGGCAGAAATATTCCATTCATTCACTTCATGCCAGGACTCATCCTGAGGAGATCTTTCAGTCACAGCTGAAGGAAAAGCTCAGATTAAAAGACTAAGCTCCATATGAAGGGATGTGATTTTTGCTCTTTAATGTTTGAGTGAAGAAACAGCTGTATGAAACCATGTGTGAATTCCCCCATCCAGGTACAGGCTCCCCTTTCATTAGCAGGTTTCTAATCATGGTGGACGGCCCAGCAGATGTGTTGGGTATTTGATTTAATAGAAAGTGATTGAAAGGGTTTGGTATGCTCCATCATTAACGTAAAATGTATGTGTGGATTTCCTGGTGTTATAGAAAACACAGCCTGCCAAACTAAAGCCTCTGTAATGACTCAGAGCTGGACTCACAGTTCAGAGAAACCCTGTATCAGTCTACACAGCGATTAAAATGAAAACATCCATGATGCATCATGTTACACTGGGCCATAAATTGACACGTGATCCAGTCCTGCCCACTGGGAGCTGTTGGATCAACACTGTTTGAAGGACATAAACAATAAGCCGCCTCTTGAATGTGCTTTGTTAAAGCATCCGTCGAGGAGAGCGAGAGGCCGATCGATGCTCAGATGTGTTGATCTAGATGGGAGGAAAGATGGCCAATAGGAGATCAGAGTCAGCACAGCGGAAAAGTCAATGCCAATCTTTCTTCTCCTGCAACATCGACCCAAACTCACTTCTGCTCATTGCTCATCTTTTCTTACAGGCTGCATCCACCTCTTGGCTCCGCACGCACGCAAGCACGCCGCTTCAAAGACCACTGAACCCTGTGAACATGCCAGGGCTCTCTGCATGGGTGTGTGTGAGAGTGTGTGTGTGTGTGCAGCAGGATGTGCGTGTGTCAGGGCTAAAGATAAAAGGAGAGAAAGAGAGAAGCATGGAATGAGACTGGATGAGGAGACCTCGATGACTGGGGATGTGATGGTATGTTTGGGGTGATTTCTGTTGCAGCTGCAGACGAAAGAAAAGTTGATGTGAGACTGTAACTCAAAGGATGATGCTGAGTAAGAGGATGTAGGAATTTTCTTCCCCACTTGAAATATCCAATATATACACAGCTCTTCATGAGACTGACTGAAATGATGAGGTCATCAGATAAGGATCTCCTCATTTGTTCATGGCAGGTTGGAAGGCCGGGGCCTCAAACACTAAGGTCTGCCTTTAGATTCACCCCTAGATAGGCCTCCAGATGGCTGGCCAATCAGCGAGAAGAGGGTTTGAGGAGTGGGGAGCCTTGAAGAGACTAGGGCTTAAAATTCTATAAAAACCTTTAATAAAAGTGTCAATGATGTTTTTTATGATTAAGCGATTATTGTACCACCTTGTCTTCAGATTTTTTTTTCCCTCTTCTTCTTCTTCCTCCTTTTTGTTGGATTATTTGGTGGTTGGCAACTCGCTAAAGGTGCATTACTGTCATCTACTTGACTCGAGCATAGACTGCATAATTCATTGGTCCACTGGGCTGTGTACAACACATGACAAGGTGGTAGAATTGCGTAGAATTGTGTATGGACTATAGACTGTATAATGAGTGGACGTAACGATGTTCGGCTCAAACTGAAGCCTCCAGCAGATGCCCCACCCCCTGGTGTCTGGCTGTAGTATAGGTCATAAGCCCTGACCCCTGGTGTCTGGCTGTAGTATAGGTCATAAGCCCCGCCCCCTGGTGTCTGGCTGCAGTATAGGTCATAAGCCCCGCCTCCCCATGTATTCCAGATATGAGCCGGGAAAACTTTTAAAAATTACGATACCTGGTAGAAACGTTTCTCTCATCCATACGCTAAGGTAGTATGACGATGTCATTTGGCTGCATGGTGTTCAGGTGCTTTTTTTTTCTGAGAAGTTAGTTTCACATTAGTTATTGGACGCTAAAATCCGCGATATAAGTTTAGTTTTACGATCATTGACAGCTGCCGTTCGTGAGTAGTTTTTACCGGGGATGTAAGAAACTTCGGGAAAGAGCCAAAAGGAGACTAAACCTTATGAAGAAGAAGAAATAAATATTTTTATTTCTCTTTTTTACTTGACTCCACCGGAAATTCCCTACTGCGCAGACTCTGGCTGCACAATGGCGGCTAGAGAAACAGGGTTTTTTGGCTTCAAAATCATAGAACGGTGACAGGTGGAAGCACGCTGTCTATTCTATATACAGTCATTGGTCTGGACCTGCATTTTATCTCTTTAAAATGATTTATTCTACCATCTGTATTTCTTTTTGAAACTCAGGGACATATTAGCCAAAACCTGTTGTCACATTGTTTCTAACTAAAATATGTTCTTTTGTTTTCTCAAACTGTTAAGCAGAAAACTGAATTTTATTATTTTTTCCCAGATGCACTGATGAATTGTGAATCAAGATAATCCTCAGAGTAATCGATAACTACAAGAAACATTAGTCGCAGCCTTAAAAGGGACGGCAGCTAACACAAAAGTTTCATGTTAAGCTACTACGGAGGCTCCAGTGAGACAAAATTAACGTAACAAAGCACATGACCCCTTCTTTAGAGAGACTTTTCTGCATGGATGGAGCAATATTTTGAGAGATTGCCTCAACAAACTTACTGAAGAACATCCGTCAAGTGCTGTGCATATATGCATTCAAACATTTGATTTACTGTTTTCTTATCATAACAAGTCATTTCTAGTTGTTTCCTCAAGTTCTCCACTTCACATATTGTCGCCTCTGGTATTCATATTATAATCTTGAGATAACAAGTTTGTTCTCCTGTCATAAAAAGTCACTTTCAGTTGTTTTCTTGAGATCTCCACTTTTATTTTCCTCCTAATCTCAAAACAGCAAAGTTTGTTTTCCCATTAGAGCGGATTAATAGATCTCATTATCTTGAGATAACAAAGCCAGACTGCGCCTCATTGGTCACAGTTGAAGAGAAACGCAGAGTCAGATGATTATCTGATGTTAAATCAAGATCTGAAGGAAACAAAAAAGGAATCAACTCAGTGCTGAGGTAGAACAGAGTGTACAGTAGAGTGTGTGAGAATTAGGAGGCTCTTGTAGACGCAGGAGGTGATCACAGAGACGTGGATGAGAAAGAGGAACAATCGGTGAGCAGAGACAGAAAACCAGGAAGCCACAGAGATTTCAGGTCTGTATGTGGTGATAGGTTGTTCGTGGGATCCTGTCAAGTTTTTGTTTTTGTTCCCATGAGCTTGTTTTCACATTCATTTGGCACTTTTGACCCTTTTGTTGTTGTTTTATTAAGTGAGAAGCTCATAATGAAGAGTCAAAACGTCAGCTTTTCACCGCCCTGAGCCGGAAATTACAACAAGATCCCTCTGAGGAATTTTGTTTTTGGTTGAAAGACTGCCTCTGAAATGTGTGGACGTATTTCGACTTGTGTCTTCCTCATTTTTAAACATGATACATCTTTGATCTACTCTGCTCTAGTGTGGACTCCAGTCTGCTCTGAAGCTGTGTGTCTCTCTGTGTGTTCTGCAGACAGCGCTGAGTCCTGGACTGTAAACTGCTCCCAGGGCGCTCTGCTGGACAAACTACACAACCACACCATTTCTAAACCACCCCACACATCACCTTCTGTGTCCAATTGTTCATAAGAAAATAAAAAATTAAGAAAAAAAACAAGCTTTAACAACCAGAGATGGGAACAATTAATGGATGATCAATTAACGGCTGTTAAGAATTTGGTGGACCACAGGAATTTAGTCGATCTAATGTTGGCATTTAATTAAGAGACTAAACACGTCTTACTCTGCAGTGCGCAACAATGATATCAACCATCATGACAAAAGCAATGGGACATCCAACCCAGCAGGGGGGGATTTCATTTCAGGAGGGAAGAACAGGGAAAACAAAACAAGTACTTGATCAGTGCAGTGCTTTATCTCTATTTTTCTGAAATGAAAAATGAAGAGAGCAAAGAAAAGTGTCATGTGGGGCTACAACCATGCTCATTGTAAACTGTGATGCTGTGCAATGTACACTAGACCCGCTTAGTCAATGAGTCGCCATCTCAAACTACTATCTACGACGGAAAAACTATGATGGACGAAGGGCGGGGAAAAATACGCACAGAATATGCAACTGCAGGAAATATGTGCTGCCCACAAATATGGTTAAAGGAAAAGACTTGTGATCTAATTCATTTGCTCAAACCAGCATGTAGCATTTTTGTATGGAAACTCATTACAGCTAACAAAAGGAAAAAGAGGTGCTGAAGAAGCTAGCCACAAGTGACAAAGTTTTTTTTTTTTTAATACATAGATATAGATAAAGATATCAATTTGCCTGTGTAAGTATGTTTTTAAACACACTTGACAATTCATCAATCAATTTGTTAATCATTAATGTGATAGATGCTGGGGTTGGCAGGGTACTCCCAAACACCTATCTCTAGTTGAGAGTTGGAAGAAGTGGTGTGCACAGGGGTGGGGGGTGGGGGGGCAGATACCCTATTTAAAAAAAAAAAAAAAAAAAAGAAAAAGTGTGCCAAAACGTGAGCTTCAGACATCCTCTTGTGAGCCAAAACACACCCTGAAATTCCCTTCAAAACACACAAAATTACCCCATTGGCTGTCAAAACATGATAAATTTGTCTCATCTGTGGCAAGACTCGTGCCATTTTTTTTCTTTGCGCACCTTCGCTTCATGAAGCCTGTGATGTGCACACCACTGCTAATACTGACATAATTTGGGTTTGAACTCAGGTTAAGGAGCAGGAATAAGATGATGCACAGAATGTTGGTATTTCTGCAAAAAAAAAAATGATGGAGAGGAACATTGACAAAAAACAAAAAAAAATGCTTCCACTCTGGAGTTGGTTCACAAATGATGAATGATCTAACCAAGAGATGAGTTTTGATTTTTAAACTCAAATTACCACTTTACATTACCGTTTAATACTAGATAGATCATGTGACTATTATCTCACCTTAAAATAATTTTCTTCACAGTTGTTTCACTGACCCTGGTTATGACTGTGATAATGTGATATGACTACCAGACTGTTGTAGGGTATCTGAAAGCTTTTCTTTCTACTAAGTGACAAATAAACGTTTAGAATAACCTGAAACAGTACGAATGATACACGAAAAAGCTTCTGCACCAGTTACCAAAACTGATAAGAGATTCAGAACTGGAGTGAAACAGATTTTTGCAGCACTAAAGCCTTCTGGGAGGAACTTCCACAAAAGATAATCACAAAAATGTGCACCCTTTGCAAAATGACACTGGAATAAATACGTAGATTGAATCAATGTTTAACTCTCCCACAGATATTTGAATATCTAATGTATAGTTAATCAAATAAGTAACAGCCTATTCCTTATAGCAGTACAGTGTAATGATACAATGTGGTAAAATCAGGGCTTTGCCACCACATCAGAGTTAACTGATCGATAATTCTCTGCTCCTAGAAAAATGTCTCCAGCAGCACTTAGAAAAAGCTCCTCCAGGGAAGAGAGGGTATTTGACATTTATTACACTTTTACAACCAAGAATTAAAGGAGAAGAATTTCTGGGGCATAAGTCAGACACAAGGGAAGAGTGAAGCACATCACCATGGGAAATGTCATATCATTTAATACATGAGGATTCAAAATCAGACACTGATCTGTTGTCATTATGACTGAGGCTCTGATTTGTGAGGTTCTGGTTCTCCCTGAAAGCTCACATTTACATTTTCCACATTTTTCCTCTCAGATAAAGATACATTTGCTCCTCAGAGGATGATAAATGTATTTGATATGATAATGACTCTGTGGCTTCTCCTGAGATTCTGTGCTATCCAGGAATCAGAATTGAGCAATCATTTCCCAGAGTCAGCTCATTTCCAGGAAAAAAAACACAGCAGATCACTTTTCTCTCCTCACAAACTTCACATCACAATCTGATTCTTCCAGCCTCTTTCTTTCAGAGAGTGAGCTACATTTCGCTGGTAGAAAAGCCAGTCAGGCCAAGTTTCTGTGGGTTTTTACTGTGAGCAGACATCAGCTCTGTAGGAAACAGCAGCCTGTGGGTTTCTGCTGCTGCTGCTGCTGGAGACATTTTTCTGCTCACATTTTGCACAAAGAACTGGAAAACGCTTTGGAAACAAAAATGGAAAAGAAGTCCCAGTTACTCACCAATGCTCCTGAAACTCTCTGACAAAGTTCTCCTCAACTTTTTCATTTTGCCGATTTTCTCCACGGGCTGGGAGGCTGGCAGCAGGTCACACATTTCTTTTTCTGCTCGCAGACTTGGGCAGCGGGACTGGCAACGGGACTGGCAGCGATTTTTACGCGGAGAAAGGAGGGTCCGGTGTTCGCGCAGCCCTGCGGGGCTCCTTCAGCCCAGCTGCACAACACTGGCAAACAGGAAACGGAGCCTCAGCGCCTCTCACTTCTCTCATCAACTAGTAGAAACAAATGCCTTCTCTGGATTTTCACCTAACTGAAACTACATTTCAGAAAACAGGCAGTAAAAGTCCGCACAGAAGCAGAAGCATCCAGTGGAAACTGTGCGTAATTCTCCGCGCAGTGCCCGTGCGTCTTTTTCGCCTCAGATCCTCAAATATGCGCTCTGGCTTTGACTTCTTTCTTTCTTCTCTCAGCGTCCCGGTCGCTCCCTGCTCCACCGCAATCGAGATGTCATTTTTGGGATTCTCTCTCTGGTTTCGACCCTCAGACCCCGCCCTGGACACGAGGATTGGAGGAGTCCCGGGGTGCACCGCGCTCCCATTCGTATCCGCCGGTGTCCGTCAGAGAGAAAGCTCCGCCCTGTAATGTGTTGCAGGAGGAGGAATAAAAATCATGGACCAGTTTGGAGTCAGCGCTCCTGCTTGAGGCTGCTGCCCTCTGCAAGACCCGGGGATTGTGTGCAGGTCCAGGTACCCCCCCCCCTCCAAATATCAGCTTCATCAGCACAGTCTCAGATTTCACCTAAAAGAATCTGATCCATCTCCTCAACTGTGAACCAACAAACAGGTAAAACCCATTTACATCATCAAATTGAGGAAAATGACTGAATAAAATCAACAAAATATCTTGAAATGTGGTGAATTATCTGTTCATTATTCGTTTTACAAGCCTCAGAAACATGAGTGACATTTCAGAAACTATGGTGACCATATTCTAAAACCCCCAAAATAGGACCCCCTACTTTGAAGATCCTGCAAAAATACCCACATATCCTCAAAGATAACAAAGATGACTTCATAACACATAGGTTTATGTAAACATTTTCTGTAATGTAAACACAAGTCGTGCAAAGAAGCAAATTTCCACCAATTAAAATTTTAAGATTAGAATTTTGGCTTTGTTGAGATTTTTGTTTGTTTGTTTGTTTGTTTTGTTTTGCCTATAAAGTCAAATTTTTAAGATAAGACATCAATACTTCCATTTTTTATTTCAGATGTTGAGTTTTCGTCTCAGAATCTTTGATTTTGTCAATTTGTCACAAAATCTTGGCTTTTAACTTAAAAGTTTGTACTTATAATCATAAAATTTTGACCTTTTTTGTCAAATTATTTTGGAAAAATGAGTTTTGTTCATATAATTTTGACTTGGATCATTGTTGTGCCCTTATCTCAAAATTTCAACTTTATATCAAGGGACTGACCTTTAATCACAAAATTTTGACTTTTAATAATAAAAAATTAAACAGTTAATCTTACAATATTGCCTTTTTCTCAAGAGTTCAACTTTTTATCACAAACTCTGTACTTTCTATCTCAATATTTGTACTTTTACCTCAAAATTTTATATTTTTGGTTTTACTTATTATTTTTGACCTTTCTCTGAACAATTTTGAATCTTGATCTCAGATTTCCACTTATTATCCCATACTTTAACATATCAAATCATCTCAATTTTTGACATATTTTTTTTATAATTTTGACTTAACAATCTCATACTTTTTTCTTTTTACCTCAAAAAGTTATAGTTTTTATCTCATGATTAAAAAAAATACTTCAAACTTTTGACTCTTTTCTTAATAACTGACTGTATTGTCGAAAATTGTAACCTTTATTCTGCTATGTCTACTTTTTTTGTAGAAATTTGGACATTATATCTTTAAATTTTGACTTAATTATCTAAGTTTTTTGATCCGTCTCTCAAATTTTTTACTTTTAATCTCATTATATTGGCGTCTTTGCTCAAAATTTTGACTTGACATGGGCCCAAAAACATTCTCAACAAAGCCAAGTTTTCATCAGTATTTTTTAAAAATAGCAGAAATGGGCTTCCAGAATAATACCTCACCACACGCTTAAATAAAAAGAAAATTATACATATTTCTTTTGCATAAAAATATGATTAATTCATAAAAACCTTAGCTAAAGTTTAATTTTGATTTTGAGGTGTTTAAATTTCCAGTTTACACAAAGGTGCCAGTTTTGCAGACAGTACACGGTGCATCTCACTGGTCAAGACCACATGGAAAAGAGAGGAACTACTGTTCATCCGCAGTTCATCACGGGTCTGGTAAAAGAAGATGTTTGTTCAACTTATCAGGAACAGCTGATTACATGCACATGAAAAAATTCTGCCTCTAGAAAGAGGGGAAAACCCTTTAATAAAGTCATTTGATGATACAATTCAGCAGCCTATTATAACCTCACTTCATCAGTTCACTTTCTTTGCCATAGTTGGGATTAGCTCTGGGATTAAAGCTATCACAGCCATGAAAAAAGCAGCATCAATAATCTAAATCCTGCAGCGGCGACCTCATGAGCTTCATACTGCTTCTGTCATGTGTCTTCATGTGTCTCCATGTGTCTCCATGTGTCTTCATGTGTCTCCATGTGTTCGCCTGGCGTCTCTGATCTGATCATGTCTGTGCTGCAGTCACCACGGCAGCTGCATGAGTAATTCAGAGTCATGAGGAGAAAAACATGCTACGGAGCGCGTCTCTTCCTTAACACGTCTCTAAGTGGGATCTCTGTGGATCTAAGAGCAGCAGCCTGTTCTGGAAACATCTCTGGAATGCAGAGGGGTGAATGTTTGCATTCCTCTGCCTAATTGCTGTGATTGGAGCGAGCTCATAATTGAGACAAACGCACAGTTTGATTGGTTTAAATTGGAGCTGCATTACAGGGTGCGTTTCAGTGATGCATGCAAATGTTTGACATATGTTTAAAAACAGCTCTGATCTGAAACACAGTTTGAGATACAGAGCACAGGAAGAGATGTGGTCCTCCTTCAAAACATGAGGTGTTTGAGTCTTTACAACGTGAGGAATGAAAGGTTACCAAGGTCTCTCTCTGAGGCTGGTGCAAAGGCCTTTAGCTGACTTTTCAAAGGACTGAGATTAACAATTTCATTCAATACAATGCCATCTTTACTGCCTGGCCGAAAAAAAAGTCGCCACCTGGATTTAACCAAGCAAATAGGTACAAGCCTCCGATTGGATAATTACTGCATGGGTGATTATCTTTCAGCAGGAAGCAAGTTATTTAACCTCAGCTGATGTAATGAGTAACGTCTCATTTCTTCAACAACCATGGAGAAAGACACATCCTGTGGTCGTGGGAAAGATGTTAGTCTGTTTAAGAAGGGTCAAATCATTGGCATCAAGCAAATAAAACATCTTAGAACTTTGATGCAGAAATTACTAAAATTGGGTTAAGAACTGTCCAATGCATTATCAAAAGCTGAAGGATGGTGGGAACCATCATCTTCCAGGAAGAAATGTGGCTGGAAAAAAAATCCTGAACGATCGTGATCACTGAAACGTTACAGACAACAGTAAAACTCAGGAGTATGTTGAAAAGTTAAAGTAAGAGCATCTCCGCACGCACAATGCAAAGGGAACTCAAGGGATTGGGACTGAACAGCTGTTTAGCCTTAAAAAAAACTACAAATCAGTGAGGCTAACTGGGAAAAAAGGCTTCAGTTTACTAGGAGAAGGAATGGGAGAAGGTCATGTGGTCTGATGAGTCCAGATTTACTCTGTTCCAGAGTGATGGGCGCATCAGGGTAAGAAGAGATGCAGGTGAAGTGATGCACCCATACAGTGCCTACTGTACAAGCCTGTAGGGGAAGTGCTATGTCTGGGGTTGTCTCCTAAACTTATGTGAACAAAGCAAATGTGTGCTGTAATAAAAGCTAAAGGCAGTCCAATGAAATATGGATATGGCAACTTTTTTTTTTTTGACTGGGCAACCTTTAAACATTTTTGATGCTTTTCTTTGTGGGGGTTGTAGGGACCGGTGTCTATCCCAGCTGTCTTTGTGTGTATGGTGGGTTCACCCCTGACTGGTCACATGACAACCTTTCACACACACTCACTAGTATTTAACTATTCTACCCACTGAGCATGTTTTTGGACTGTGGGAGGAAGATGGAGAGAGTCCACGCATGAACAGGGAGAACAAGCAAACTCCACGCAGAAAGGCTCCTTTCCAGATGGGGAATTGAACCAGGAACCTTCTACCTGAGATGCAAAAGCACAGACCACTGTACTGTGTTTTTCTCTCAGAAGCTGCTGTGATAAAACTATTTCTCTCTTTGGGGTTAAACATACTTCAACTCAGTTCATCCATGTGAGTTTGTAAGCTGGACAACAAACAATGAAAAGGGATAAGAAGAGAAATCTTGATCATTAGTCTGCTGTAAAACCTTTGTTGGGTAGATATTAATGTTTGCTTAATCTGGGATATTTATAGTCATTATGACAACACATTTCAGCTTGTTATATCCAGCACCGTTCTGCAGGGTTTGAAAGTGTTACTTTGTCACAAACACACTTTCTGCAACTGTGAACGAAACTGACAAGGCACGTCAAACTGCTTTCCAGTAACTCCAGGTACAGAGAGGAGAAAAAGGAGCAGAGAGGTGAAATTAACACCAGGACAGGTGTGAAGACACAGCAGGCAGGTGTGACAGGCAAAGTGGAAGAAGAGAAGAAGTAAGTGGAGGAGAGCTTGTTCTGAAGTGTAACAAACTGTGGCTCAGAGCAAAGACTGTGTCACACTCTCAGACAAACCTGTAGATGGAGGAAGAGAAGTCGTGAAATGAAGTGATCGATCAGGATTTAAAGACTCAGATATTTGACAGCTTTAAGACAAACACATAAAATGCTGACAGAAACTCCAGGGATGAAGAAATGTAGTGACCAATTGTCCTCTTTTACCAGGACATATCCTCCTTTTTGGTGCTAAAATTATGCCCAGGGGGATTTTCATTAAAATCCCCCAAATGTCTGGGTTTGCTCTGACTGTGCTGTGCTCTGAGACAGAAGTGGAAATGCTCTTTTACAGACAAACCGCAGACATACCTGAGTACCTCTCTTTTTGTCGTGGTCGTGACCTTTGTTCAGATTTAATTATTTTTGGACCATGTTAATTGATTTTTTGAGCTAAAAGGTCAAAGTTATGCAAATAAAAAGACAAATCTTGAGCTGAAAGGTCAATATATTGAGGTTAAAAGTGAAAAGTTGTGAGATAAAAAGTCAAACTTGAGATAAAGTCAAAATTTTGGGATAAATATTTAAAATTATGATAGAAAATCAATTTTTAAGACTAAGTGAAAATTTTGAGATAAGTAGCCAAAAATAAAAGAGAAAAAAAAGTTAAGACAAAATCAAAGTTTTGGGACAAAAAGTAGAAATTTGAGAAAAGGTCCAAATTTTGAGAGTTTAAAGTTCAAATTCTGAAATAGAAAGTCAAAATTAAAAGACAGACCTAAAAAATTTTAGGTAAAGGTGAAACAATTATGAGATTTACTGTAGAAATTATGAGAAACAGTCCATTTTTGGATTTAAAAGTCAATATTTCAAGAAAAAAGTTTAAATATTGAGCTTCTAAGTCAAAGGTATTAGATAAAAAGCAAAAAGTAAAGTGATAAAAAGACAAAATTTTGAGCTGAAGGGTCAATATATTGAGATAAAAAGTAAAAATTATAAAATAAGAAGTCTAATTTGGATATAAAAAACGTCAAAATTTTGAGCTAGATAGAGAAAATTTTGAGATAAATAGTCAAAATTATGATAGAAAAATCCAAATTTAAGACAAATCCAAAATTCTTAAATAAATAGTTGAAATTATAATTATACTATTATCAAATTTTAAGACTAAGTGAATTTTTTTGGGGATAAATGGCCGAAATTATAAGAAAGGATCAAAAGTCTGACAAAAGGTCAAGGTTTGAAATAGAAAGTCAAAATTATGAGGAAGAACTCAAAACTTTTGGTTTAAAGTGAAGTGGTATGAGATGTACTGTAGAAATCAACGGGAAAAGTCAATTTTTGGGATAAAATGTAAAAATTTAAAGAAAAAAGTTTTAATACTGAGTGATAAAGTTTAAGGTATGAGATAAAAAGTGAAAGTTGTGAGAGAGAATAAAAAATTTGTCATGTTTAAGCTAAATTCAGAGATTGAAAGTCTAAATTTTGAGAGATATAGTCAAAATTATGAGGAGAAAAAAAGTTGAAATTTCCACTTTATCTCAAAGTTTTGATTTTTATCTAAAGAATTTGATCTTTTATGTGCAATTAAAGAAATCTCCACAGCCAGTTTTTCATTTTCTTTACGTTTCATGGGCACAAATGGGCTTCGTTATATTATTTATGTTTACATCACAGAATATTTTCACTCCAAACAGAAAAGGAGTGTTTTAAATAAATGTTTGGGTTATGAAGCTTCTTTGTTGTCTATGAATACCTTTGGGTAGTTATTCTCTCTAAGAGGTCAGGTAGGGAGGTCCTCTTTTAGGCTTTTAGAATATGTTGACTCTGATAAATAAAAAGTTAAATAAATAAATTAAAAATTAAAGAGGAAGGAGACGTGTACAGCTCATTGGTCCGTTTCTGTCACTTGTA
Source organism: Thalassoma bifasciatum (assembly GCA_008086565.1). Classification (NCBI taxonomy): domain Eukaryota; kingdom Metazoa; phylum Chordata; class Actinopteri; order Labriformes; family Labridae; genus Thalassoma; species Thalassoma bifasciatum. The sequence goes on from RPOG01000632.1 coordinate 68,127, forward strand.
AATTAACCTTTAACTGGCCTTTTAGCTCTTTTCTTTCTGAGCTGGAGGTCTGTGTTGTGATGTGTGACACAGTACGTCACTTTGAGGGTGCAGAAGGGGGGGGTTATTTTATAAAAACTGTACCTGCCTCTGGCTGATGGACTCAAACAGGCTTTGAGAGCACCAACCAATTTCCTGGATGGTGTTATGCCCTACCCTCAGGTGGTCCCAGCAAAAACACATATAACACATTACACAGTCAAAACCATGGGGTTACACTAACACAAAGAGCTGCTTTTCATCTAAAAGAGTTGGACTAAACTCACTAAAACACACAGCAACCTTTCTTTGATGTCGTGGTTTGGTAGCGCAACTTAAAAAGTAAAATGTCTTGAACCAAGTGGTAAAGTGCTCCATGATTGTTGAGTCACAGCCTAATCCAGCATCTCTGTGCAACAGACAGGTAGAGCAGCTACCTCAGTTTTAAAGGTAGAGTATGCAGAATTTTCATTGACAGACAGTAATCCCAACCCCAGTAGCTCTTTTGTGTTTTGGTCGAGGTTTGAATCTCTGGTTCAGGACACAGGTGCTTCTCCCTCAGATCCACCTGAGCAGAGTCAACGAAAACAGACAGGTGGCATGTGCATGTTGGTGTATGATGCATCAGTAATCATCAACACTGTAACAGCTGATGTCTTCTTTTAGTGAAAAATGGTTTTATTAGTCTCAAAATGAGCCATATTCAACTGACAAGCCTGGAAAAATGTCTTTATTCAGAACAAATAAGGGCAAAAATGACAGATATTCATCCCTGTATTCATGACAGTGAGACTCAGTTTGGAAAATTCATGTGATGTTATTTAAGAAATGTTACACTAGAAATGTTTGTATGCATTTCTGCTTTTAACAAACCCAAACTTTTATTATTTATGGTTGTTTATGACCAGGAAACAGTCAATACAATTCCTGAAAATTCCCTCAAATCTTTATATGCAAAAGACCCATTGAAATTGTCCAACTTCAAAAGTTCACTGAATTCTGGGGCCTCAGTTGTGAGTCTATTTGTATTATTTTTTTTTTAAATAAACAAGTAGTAGTATTTTTACCTTATCAGCAGATTATTTTACTCTTAAAAAGCACTTAAGACACTTTTTGTCTTGTAGTATCTTGAAATAAGACGTTTCTCTCGACTTTTCAGGTGAATGTGGATCACCTTAAGTCTTTTACAGCATTTTTTCGAAATACAAAACTTAAAAAACACTTGTTCGGATTTCAGATTTTGCAGGAAATAGGAAAAAGATGAACAGAACAAAGGAAATGTGCAAAAAAAACCAAAAACCTGCAAATGTGAATAAATTCCATCCAGAATAAGTACTTGGGATTAAAGGGTGACTCAGCAAAATTCAAGATGAATTATAATTTATTACTTTATGAATTTCAATGTAAATTTTCTTCACTCGTGTGTAAGTTACATGTATGTACATTTTGTGTGGGTACATTTCATTCCGCATAGTTGTATTGGTTGATACCATGAGTACTTCCTTTGCTTCCCAAAATGAATTCTGATTGTAAATGGTTTTTGAAGCATCATATCAAAGTGAGAAGGAGCCACACATTTAAACCAATGATTTCCGCTGATTATCCTCTGGTTGGCAGATAAGAGTATGACTGCTCTCAAATCAATGTCTAGACTCAGTGGAACTTCATCTACTTCAACAGAAAGAAGTTTGTAAACACAGACAGATCACAAAAGAGGATTGTAACTAATCAGACTTGAAATCAATCAATTTATAGTCTATTTTCAATTAATTTTGTTGTTTCTATGTGAATCTATTATGTAACAAACCATTAAATATTGCATCCTGAATTTTGCTGAGTCATCTTTTAATTTGCCTTAATACTGATTGGTGCAAACAGTTAACACAAAACTTTTTTTTTTTTTTTTTTTAAATTTTAAATGTCTGTAATCAGCTTCATTTCTAGGGATTTCTCATTAACAAATCATCTTCAATTTTCCGTCGTCTACCGTCACTAAGAAGTTCAAATGTGTCGAATAATGTGTGTAGACGAGTCGATTGTACTGTGTCTACGTCAAATCTACGACTTCTTCAACATTTTGTACGACACAGTAAGGCTTCTATCTAAGAGTCGGTAGTCAGACAAGACACTCTCACTTCAGTCGAGCTGATGAAGTCTTCAGACCACTGCTGGAGGACTGAACAGATGTTTATCCTCTCATAAAGTTTCCAATTTCAAAAGCTACAAAACATTTTTATTCCCCGTTCGATGAAGAGACGGTCAGTTTGCAGAACAAAAACGTGTTCGTGTCGTGAAAACAGAGAGTGACGCGGTTAAAAGAGAAGATTTTATTCATGTGTTGGGACACATCTACAGTGCAATCAGTTTGTATTTGACTTCAAAACCACATGTGCAAAGAGCAAAGACTGATAGAAGAAACTATGATCTTTAAAAGAAACTCCTCATAAGGAGAAATCACAGGAGACAAAGAACTTTGCAGGAGTTTCAAAAAGACTGAACATACATTCAACACTACACAGCATCCTTATGGAGAATCAGAAGGCAGAAATAAGTCAGATCGTTTACTATCTATGAGTTAATGTGTGAAGAGTAAGAAACAGTGATTTCTTTTGTCTGAGCTGGATTAACATGAGTGACTCTGTAGTTTTTCTCTCAGGTTGGAGAGAAAGAGGCGCCGCTCCGAGCTAAAAGGAAAGAGCAGCTCGACATGCGGCCCGTGGACTTCCTCCAGTGCAGCTGCTTACTCGTTCTCAAACTTGCTGTACGGGTGGTCCGAGTCACCCACCAGACCTGCACAGAGGAGAGAGGAGGGAGGAAGGAGGGGAGACAAAAAGGAAAGAAGTGAGGAAGAGGAGAGGAAGTGATGTGCCGTGTTTCATAAAGAGATTCTCTAAAACGAGTCATATTCATCCAGAAACAAACATTTCCACCCTCTCAACACTGTTATCATTTCTCTTACTACATTTCCCAGAATGCTCCTTCACAATCACAAAGTATCAAAACAGCACCTAAATTGGGACGATTCTGTTCTGTGCTTGGATGATATTTAGGTGATAATATTAGAGAAGCTGTTTTTCCGTTTTAATTCTGGCCATTGAGCGCAGCAAGAGCCATGAAACTTCTATTTTTGTTTATGAGGTGAAACTTCAAATAAAAATTACTCTTATCTAAAAAGAAAAATCTGTATTTGCTGCAGTGACAATACTTGGAAACCACAAAAAAAAGACCCAGACCCTTTAAAAAGTGGCACATACACTGGTAACCCTGAGACAGAGTCAGCTCTACCTCATAATTCAGCTCTTTTTAAACATTTACTAGAAAATAATCTATATTGAAAATGTTGTTTTTCTTTAGTTTGCTGTCAGAAAACTTAGTCTCCAAGTTGCTGGACTTGTTTCTCGATGCACAAGAAGTGAACAACAAATGTCTGAATCAGAAATTCTCGACTCATCAGACCACAGATGTGTCTTTATTCACCGTGTCTGATCCTGGATTCATAAGCTGGTATCTGCAGCTAATGTCAGAATGAATGCAAGATTATTAAAGAGTTAACTGTAACACAGAGGAACCAGAAATCCTGCTGTCAAAACAACAGCTGGACTGAAGGACCACATCCACAGACGGCTGAGGGAATTTGAGGATTTCTAAACATTAAAATTGTTCATTAGGCACAGAGAGAATAGTTGAACAAACCCAATACCTTAGATTTGCTGACATCTGAAGGGCTTTATAGAACTTTATCATTCATCTATTTGCTCTATATTTTACACACTGATAAAACCAGTTCACCACAAGCAAAACTTTGATTTGAGGAAAATTTGACATGAGCAACGTTTTTTGTAAAGGCTCTGGGAGGGTTTTCCATTTGGTGTTGATTGCAGTGACACCCTTGGGTAGTGGGAAGACCATTTCCCATGAGCACTCACTGTTGTAAAGACGTGGCAAGCGGTTTTAAACATTTAAAAGCTACATATGACTATCTGAAGTTAACATTATAGATTTCAACAACAAATTTCTGACTAGTTCTGATTACATTTTGAATAGTCGGATGGAATTTTAATTCAAGATATCTGTAATTCAATTTTGCCTTGTCAAAAATAATATTTCAGACGTCTGCCTATACATTCTGCCTATTTTCAGATATCTACAGCATCATTTTGACAAGGTCACTTTTTGCCATTGTGTATGGGGTTTCTCATTCAAGATTTCTACAACGTCATTTCCAAAATGTGAATTATGGATATCTGCAAATGTTTTGTAGATGCCTTTTATTCCAATTCAAGATATCTCTATAAATTTTGGGTCGTCAAAACTCTATTTACAGATATCTAAAATTCCTTTTTCCCAGTCAAACTGTGATTTTGGATATCCAAAAATGAATTGAGGCTATCTTGAATTGAGTCAAATGAAAGATATCTGTAATTCCAATTTGTCCTATTCAAAATGTATTTCGAGATATCTTGAATTTGAATGACAGATGTCTACAATTCATTTGCAGATATCAGTTATTCACATTTTGGATATCTGAAATGACATAGAGAATATCTTGAATATCTTGAATACACCCCATACACATGAAGCATGAAACTAAATTACAGATGTCTGCATGACACATCCAGTCCAGCTTTTAAATGTTAAAATCGTTTGCCATAGAAGGCATGATTCTTGCCGAGGTGTGTTTGTTTTCTTCTCTTTCACTCTACTTTGCTTTGTTCAAGACAACTTATACTGGGTTGAAAAGCAAAAAGGTGATGCCTTTATAATTAGTTGGGTAGAGCTATCGTTTGAAACCAAACATGACTATCAAACTTTGTAAACTGTTTGTTCTAAAGGGTTTATTGTTCAGTTACTGGAGTGTTTGGGGATCCACCCAATTGTCAGATGTCACTTTGTCAGAAAATCAGAAGTCCTGTTAGTCAGACGGCCTATTACTCAAAAAATAAAGGGCAGTTAATCTGGAGATTAGAAGGCCTATTAGTCAAGAAGCCTGTTCGCCAGATAATGAGAAGGCTGGTTAGTCAGAGGAACTGTTGGTCCTGTCAGTTGGAAGGCCTGTCAATCAAAGGGCCTGTTGATCAAAAACAACAATAGTCCTGTTAGTCAGAAGGCCCATTAGTTCACAAATCAGAGGGCCCTTCCATCTTAGGGTCTGTTCGACAGAAGGCCCTTTACCTTGAATTTCTGAGGGCCCCTTATTCAAGAAAACCAGAAGGCTTGTTGGCTAGTGGGCCCATTAGTCAGAAGGCTCACTAGTCCAAAAAATCATAAAAGTCTGTTAGCCTGAAGGCCAAATAGTCAGAAGACCCATGAGTCACAAAATCAGAAGGCTCTTTAGTCAGAAAATCAGGCTTCTCTTCTGTCTGAGGGTCTGTTACTCACACGACCCTTTACACCAAAAATCAGAGGGCCTGTTAGTCCCGAAGTTAGAGGGTCCACCAGTCATGAGGCCAGTTAGTTTACAAATTAGACGGCCTGTTAGCCTGAAAACTAGTTTGGACTTAGTTGACATCCTTCATTTTCTGACTAACAGACCCTCTGTTTTCTGATTTTTGGGCTATCTGACATTAAGGGTGACTCCCTGCTTAGCTTCCATTTAGCTTTTGTCTTCTCTTCTGTCCTTTTTATTTTTGCTAGTCCAGCTCCAACGTCCAACAGAACTACAAAATAAATCCATGGAATCCTTTCCAGCAGAGAAAAAAAACACAGATCTTGCGCCTCAAGGCTTAATTTTACTAGCAAGCGTGATGCTATCGAAGGGAGTTTTTGGTCTATGTGTTGAAAACAGATTTATATTCAGGAAAATCTGAACCACCCATGGATACAGAGAGATAGCATTTTGAAACAACTGCACAGATAATCTCATTACGATAGTAGATTATGAACAGGCTGATGCATTAAAGAGAGACTGATTTAAGGCAAAGGCACATTAGACTTTCTGTCATCTTCATCATCTCCTTTCTCTGTCATCGTGAAAGCTAACCTCCCCTCTAAACTGACAGCAAGTCATCTAAAGAAAGCTGACAGCTCGCCCAGTTTGGTTCTATAGCTGAATGGATGCATAACTGAGTTTGAGTGGGTGCACATTTTCCATAGTTGAAAACAAATCTGGTCAATTATAAAGCAGACAGTGTCCTGTTACACATCCATAGGTTTTTCATGATGAAACTATGATTCATTTTGCAGCTTATGTGTAAATATTCAAACCTTTAGAGAACAGAGCGCTGTGTCGAACAGTAAAAGACAAACCCTCAGTCAGGGTAAAAGAGGAAGTCCTTCATTTTCTTCGGTTGATGCAGGGAAACTCAATTGTGTGGGAGGGTTTACTTTCATTGATTGACTCCTCATGCTGTGTGTGTGTATGTGTATGTGTGTGTGTGTGTGGCAGCATCGGTGCAGTCGTCTGTCAGGTGACGTGGGTTTCGTGTATGGACAACATGACAGAGTGATGGATGGCGGTGTGTTCCTGGGGCCTCCCGCTCTCATTTGTTTACCTCCGCGGGGATTTCATTCTGGAGGCTGCGCTCCTTTAATGCTCACTCTGCGTCTCCTGTAAAACACAATCCGGGGAGCTGCTGTGCATCCTCTGCGGGCTTAAACACCGAGGCGTGTTCTTTCCTGAAAGCTCCGGCCCTCGTCTGAGAGCCTCGATCGTCGAAGGTGGATGAGGATTCCTCGAGGCGCGGCCGCGAGGTTGTTCAGTGAAATCAGAAAAAGCTTCATTCCTCCGTCAGGTGAAATGATCCCAGTGAGGGAACATGAATTATAATTACAGGTATGACTCCAGGCGCCCTTATTCCCCGTGCAGTGAGCCACTTATAGATAGTGAGAATAAAGCCGCCTCCCTCACGCTTTTCTTATATTCCTGAGAATTTATTCCAGGCTGCTCTTTGTTCAAAGACAAACCTTCGCCTGCAGCTTCAGTGACCTGTAGACTCCAGCACGCAGCCAGGGGGGGGCTCACATTTGGCACTGCTGCTTGATAAATTATGCTTAAATTGATCTGAGTGTATAGGATGTAGTGTCACGTACACATGACCTGATTTACTTTGCTTCAGGAAATGCTACACAGCGCTGAATAATGCATCGCTGGCAGAGAGAATGGAAAGAGCAGTCGATGACATTGTCCTGGAAAATCTGAAAGCGATTCAGCGTGTACCTGAGACAGCTGACACGAGCAGAACACGGAGGAGGAGGAGGGGGGGAGGTTTTACATGCAGCACTGTGTTAGACTCACTGATGAAGCCCTGTACAGCAGGTGTGTTCATCACAGGAAGAGACGAGTGCACGTGCTGTCAGAGAATCAGCACACATTTCATTAAAGGAGGAGAAAAGCTCAAACCTACCGTACTTCCTGCGGATCTCGTCGTGCCTGGCTCTTCTCTCCACTTTCCTGCAAGAAAAAGACAAAAAAGAAAGAAGAATGAGGGTCAGTAACATGAGTACAACAGAGACGTAGTGAACACACTTCATGTGAAATCCATGTGAAATCTTTTCTGATCGAAATCGCAATTCCAAACATTGTGATCATGTGACCGCTGAAGCTGCAATTTTTTTGCTTGGTGTTGTTCTCCTGGCTGGCTCGCCAATTGTAGCTACGTTTTTGAGTAGGTTTGGACAAACTTACTTGATATTGAGATATGAAAATTCAAGATATTAATAACCCAATATCGAGATAATAATGTCAATTTTTCTCAGCTCACCCTGAATGCCTAATTCCGAAAATCACATGATTAATTTGTGACTCTCTGTTAATGTTGGTGACTGACAGTGAGCTCTAATCCAGGGGTTCCCAAAGTGGGGGTCGGGAGTTGATTTCAGTTTAGAGGGAATATCAACAGCTATCCCAGACCACAACTAAGGTACTAACGCTGTTTGGCTCAACATACCTGTGTGAAAAGACTTTCTTGGCCTTGACATTTATTAAAAATAAATATATATCTTGTGTGAATGTGGAGGATGATCTCAGAGTGGCCGTCTCCAAAATTAAACCCAGAATTAACTTGTTGTGCTCTACGCATAGTGCCCATCCATCTCATTAGGTGACATAAACACTGAAACATATATCCCAAAAATTTAACTTGCACTGCAACAATGTTCATGTTTACTCAGAGCTACAGTTTATGTCTATTACTTAAACTGAATTATTGTTGTTCTAATGTGGAAATGAAAGTATTGTGCCAAAATTGAGTTTGCACACACTGCAACAATGTTCGTTCACAAATTACAGAGAAATAACTTTGACATATTCTGCTTTTATTTCATATCAAACTGTTACATGTAAAATCATAACATGGTTTTCAGGCTGTTGTTCTTTTTTGTGTTGTCATAATGCCCATGTTTAGATACCCTTATTAGTGCACATGTCGTACGCGCGTTTTCTTATGCTTCAGTCACCTCTGGGGATAGTGGGGGTCACTAGTCTCTGCCACCTTTGTTTTGGGGGTCATGGGCTGAAAAGTTTGAGAACCCCTGCTCTAATCAATTAACCCCATTTTCCACATCCTGTTATAAAATCATGCTTTTATTTTCTGAAAAATACTTAGTTTTCACTAAATCCAGTCGTATTGTATCATATTGATATCTAGATATCTGGCATTAAAATTGAGATATGAAGTTTTTTCCATATCGTTCAGCCCAACTGCCAACCCTGCCTGTGAGTCATTCAGGCTCTAAATTCAAACAGTGAGAAGGCTAAAAGAGACCAGAACACTCTTGAACAGTCGACATTACGGGATGGATTTCAGTCTCATCCCCTGGTGGATGAAAGGGAATGAACCCGAGCTTCACTGTGAAAAGAGGAAGTTAAACTTTCACTGTCAGCACATCAAGTAACTTAGAGAGGTTGAGTCTCATGATAGCTCAGACTCAGCTGACTGGAGATGAGATTCTAATGAAACTTTGAGGAAATGGGATATAAACGTCAGATTATAGAGACTGGTGCTGGAAGGGGCGAGAGGATTGCAGGTGAAAATGACGGCTTTAATAACCTGCCACACACACACAGACACACAGAAGCTGCAGTAATACAACATTTCGTTATAATCTAAAGCTATGCACGCACCAAAACTCGCTCTCAGGATCAGTGTGTGGTAGTTTTCCTTAATGACTAAAAAGCTGTTGATATTAAGGAAATCATTGCTTTTGCTATATTTACACAGGTGGAACAATATTCAGACAACACTGTTTCAGAGGATTAAAAGAGACGGAAAAACAATATTATTACAGAAGGTCTCAGATGATAAATAGTCTCCGATTTTTTCATTAATGTCATATTGATAAACTGTATCACACAGCTCTAAACAACTCTTTACCTACTGCATCATCTGTACAGAACATCAATACATGGCACAACAATATGCAGATAATTTAGTGAACTAACTTCAGAAAATATCTGTTTTTTTCCTGCATCAATAACAGTCCAAAAGCCTCTAAACTCTGACTTTCTGTAGAGTCATGTTTCCACTGATTTTTGGGGACATTCTCAGGGACTGGAAGTAAATCACACACAGAGCCACAGGCCTGCTGTCAGCTCCTCCTGCCTCTCTGAAGATCAACAAAAGCCCTGGAGGAGGTTTTGTGCTCAGGACCTCCAGAGGCGTCCCTCCACGTCATGTCTGCACAAAGAGCTGGTGTAAATCCGTCAGGGTTTTATTGCCAGGTAGTGATCTGTGAGCAATCGGGGTAGCCAAGCACTGCCTGCCATCTGCCTCCCGCCCCGCCGTCAGCTTGTATGCAGCTAATTGATTGACATGTTCACACACCCTGCACATAAATATGGCTGCGTTCAACAAGTGTGGCTTGAAAAATCAACAGGCTGTAACACACTACGCTGTAAAAACCTGTACTCCTGTATTTGGTGAGGTGTCTTCCTTGCTATTTTTAAATCCTGATGCTTTCTGTGCATAATTCTTTCCAGAGTTTGAAAAGTGTCAAAACTGCCAGAGCTCAGTTTCATCTGTGTGAATCAGACAGGTGGTTTATTATCATCAGATGTGAGCTTATAACCCACTGTCTGCTTCAGGGTCACGCTTATGATCTTTCAAACTTTCACTCTCTGCGGTGACGCAAACACTGTGTGGGTTGAAAAAGTGATGGAGCTAAAGTAGGACAGAGTTCACACTTAAAGTAAACTCTTCCTGTTTTGGTATGAGATGATTTAATGAACCCGACCTGTCTGTGAAAAAAGAATTCAGTTGACTAGATTTAATGTCGACTTTCTATTTGCATTGAACAGCCTCTGGTTTGCAAACAGACTAGAGTTGGGACCAGGAATGTGCATCTATAGTCGCCCAACCATTGAATTGTAGCAAAGCCCTCAAAAGTGTGTATACGTGTGAATATATTTGATTTGTTTGTTGAACTGAATGTATTTAAGTTTATAGGTATATTTATAGATATGTTTATAGGTATATGTTTTGTTCTACATGTACTATCTATTAGCAATCATACCACAATGGACACTAATGGTCAACTACCTCAGGAGCTGGGTGAATGAGGGTGGGTGGCTTTAATGGGAGTTTAATATCACTATGCCTTTGTTTTATATGACCTTTCCTTTAGTATTTTTAGTGATATTATGTTTGTTAAATGTAAAAGACTTGAATTAATTTCATACAACACCGTTTTGTACTGTGTGGAAAATTTAATAAAACGATTTTGAAAAAAAAGTGTGTATCAGTGTATTTATCTTATAGACTGTGTATTAAATGAAAGTAGTCTCTGTGATGTCACACTTTTGTTTCTGATACAGTTTTGGAGCCTGTTGTTAAAGGGGGGTTATGTTAAAGCCCCTTAACCTAGCTTGTAGTCTGAGTTAGAAAGAAGTGAAGAGGTGGGACTTTGGCCTGTTAGCAGACAGCTACAGGGTGACCCATTGTCAGTCAATCAGCCACGCAATGCAAAAAATGATATTCAATCAAGTGTTTGCGTCTTATTTAGGTAGACATTGTCTTATTAGTAGGGTTACAAAGCAGTTGAAAATTCCTATTAAATTTCTCGAAAGTTTCCTGACAATTTCCATGAGAATTTCAGTTAGGAAATGGTAAGAATTTTTAGGGTTTTGCTGTTGCTAACTTAAAACCATTTTTCTTAAACTTTGACAGCCAAAACAATTTTTTATTTTTCCCCATTCATGGTTTTTTGTTGTTCTCTGAAAGAAACCATTTTGTTGCACTGGAAAGAGATGAGGATCAGTCAAAGTGAGACAGCAGCTACCAAAAATGATGAGGTCCAGGATAAACTAAATATTTTGACATATTTGAATTAGACTTTTTTTTTTTTGGGGGGGGGGGGGCTGAGGGGTTATACGGAATATGTCTGAAATATTGTAAATTTATTTTTTGCCATTCATGGTTTTTGATTGGTGTCAATCATAAATGTTGTATAAGGCATGTTTGCATATTTGTATGTTCGTATGTTTGCTTGTCCCAAATATGCCATATTCATGACAGTTAGACCCAGAATTTTCCTCATTTAGGAAAATTTCTGGAAAATTCATTGGTAATATCATTTGAAAATATAGCATCGGACATTATTTGCATGCATGTCTGCTGACAGCAAACCAAAATGTTTAAAATGTAAACATGTGTATGACCATGAAAATCCCCAATAATCCCTGTTAATTTCCAAAAACTCCCATGGAAAGATTCCATCTCTGAAAATTCCTGGAAATTTGCAACCATACTTATTAGACTTCATATGAGCCAAATTCACCTGACCAGCCCAGAAGGTCTAATTGTAAGATATTAAAGGGGCAAAAATCACACCTGAATTGCTCGTAAAGCGGAACAACAAAAAAAACAACAACTTCCACTTATAAAAAATATATAAAAACTGTAAAAAAAAAACAAAAAACTAAAACTAAAACTACACTTCAAATTCAAAGTCTGTGCAGAAGTGCCTAAAACTGATTGAGACTGGCAGAAGAAGCACCAGAAACCACATCAACACCAAGTGAAAAAAGGTGATACCTACACTCAAATTAAATGTTTTTAAAGCCTGGTATAGATAAAGGTTTTAGTGGACTGATACCTTAGGGTGAAGAACCAACAAATGGAAGTTTGTCAACTTGTATTGTATCTTAATGCAAATTTAATTTTATCAGCTGCTTGCAATACAGCCAAAAGAGTTGTCTAGAACAAAAGTTCCACCTCTGACGGCACAGGCAGCCAATCATAGTTCAGAAACGTAAGTTGAGAAGCAAAATGCATAGATAAAAGGTTATCATTTTACCATCTAATGTTCTCAGTGAGACATTATGTTCATTGACACAGCAACTGCAGTTTTTGTCGACAACACAGGCAAGCAAAAGAAGTCACTTTTTCTTTTTTCTGTTATGTTTTTAGCACTTTTAACTTGTCTCATATTAACTGGATTGTGTTCTGATTAGTCAGTTTTGTCAGAATTTGACAACTTGTCACCAGAAACAGGCATCAAAATATCTTTGTAGAGTATCTACTTCATCATCTTGTTCCTGGACTTGCTCTGCTTTTGTAGGTCAAATTGCAGCCTCAGTATTAAACTTGATGCTGTTTCATAACAAGTGAAAAACTCTTCACAGTGAGTTGAAAAGGGCAGGAGGCAAAAATAAAATTCTAACTGGCTTTTCTTCCCTTCACAAAAACGAAATACTTATTTGTGTGTTTTTTCGAGGCAGCGTCAGCTTGAGACGCTGTGAAAGTGCTCAGTATTCAAAAAGCAGAGTGGGTGGGTCCCTTGTGGGCTGTTAATGATTCCCTCAGACGGCTCTCCAGGCTCAGATGACGATGCAGGCTCAGTGCTGAGAGCGGGCTCTCCGGGGGCCTGGCTGCAGTGTCTGGAGTCTTTTCCACGATGGGTCCGATCGTTTCTGAATGTCCTGTTCACAACATGAACTTGGTCTATGTAGGTCACTGCACTAACTCTGACTTCGGAGATGTGATCATGCTCTCTGCAGGAAACCTCGGCCGGATTCAGCGGCATGTGAGAGAAAAGCTCCTAGAGGTCGGATAAATCGGCTCACACAGAGAAGGAGAGATAGAACCAGGGCTGTGCTGTTCCCCGGCTCGGCGAGTGGTGATGATAAACCACAGTTACTGATTATTTTCTGCACCACTGCTCCGCTTACCAACACATCACCCAGCCGTCCTCTGAGCATGAATGCACTGGGAGCGAAGGCAGGAAAGAGAAGGACGAGGCAGAAACGTTAATGGACTGCAGGAAGAGGAAGACTTCCACTCACTGCTGAAGGACTCAACGACAAACACACAGCTTCTTTGACAGAGGATGGTGCTCCACAGGATGTAGCTGGCTCTATTTATGACCGCATTACCAAAGAGCAGCTGCTCAGCCTTGACAATCCAATTGGTGTTTTGGGATGTGAGCAGTGAAATACTGAGCTCCTCCTCTGGGACATGGACTTGTTGGGGCCGCACACACACACACACACACACACACACACACATACACATACCAGTTGCTTGAATCCCAAACATACAACAGGCTCTTTTGTTGGGAGTTTCCATCAGAGGGAATATAATTAATCTCCTGCTGGGACGTCCACAGAAACACCCCCTCATGGTGTTGAAAGAAAGAGTATTCATCTTTGAGTTGTTTTCTAATCTTGTTTCCTGATATTCTACCTGATATGATTATACAAATGGTGGAAATGAATCTAATCACCTGGTCTGACTGGGGCTGGGCAATTAATCGTAACTTAGATTAAATTGCAATATGATGTATTGCAATATTCTAATTGCAGGCAGTGCAATATTTCTTTAACCTGTGTCTTAATACTAGATAACCTTTTTTGCAGTTAATGTTTTATGCTCTATACTGGTGTCACTGAACCCTGCTCAGCCAAATGGCAAAAATGTTGAAAACTACCTTTGCAAGAGGAATGATCTAAGTGGTGAAAAATGGCAAAAACAGCAAGAAGTTGCAATAAAATAATTTCAAAATGGTCAAAAAGCAGCAAAACTTGGGAAGAAAATTGGGAGAAAACTTGAGATACACTCAGAAAGTAGCAAGAAATGTTCAAAAGTGGTGAAAAAAGAGTGAAAAGTGACCAAACTGGCCCAAAAGCAACAAAAATTGGCAAGAAAACTTGAAAATAGTGAGAAAGTACCAACAATGGTGGAAAAAGTAGCAAAAAACTGCAAAAAGTGGTTAAAGTAGCCAAAGGCAACAAAAAATGGCAGGGAAAGTTGGGATGAAACTTAAAACAGAGTGAAGAAGTTTTTAAATTTGAATTTCCTCCAAGACCATGAGGGTTATGGAACAAAAACGCAGAGTGGTAGATCAATAACTAGCAAACGTCATCTGAGAGAGAAGAGGTTTAGGAACAAAAACCTCCTCAAAGACCTCGTCTCCTTTCACTAAAATGCCCGTTCGGACTCTGACAGAGAGCATCATGGGACATTGAAAGGTGAAGGAAAGTTTGACTCTCCGAGGAGAAAAAATTGAACCTTGATGGTCCTGATGGCGTCCAACGTTACTGTCATGACAAGGAGATCACACTGAGATGTTTTCTAGGCGGAATCATGATCTGCTTTTTCCTTTAATGGAACAATGGAGCTGACAGTTGTTCAGGGGTGTTATACGGCGGCTGGATATGTTGAGATGTTACAAGGGGCGTCCTTCATGACTGAGGGCCTTGGTCTGTGCTAATGACTATGTTTTTCAACAGGACAAGGCTGCAGTTCATAATGGCCGCCTGACAAATGAATTCTCCTTTTTCCAGAGGAATAATCTCACTCTTTTGGAGCATCCTGCGTGTTCCCCTGATCTAAATCACAGTGAGAACATTATGGGATGGATGGAGAGGGAAGTTTACTAACATGGAGGTCAGTTCCAGAAGGTAGATGCCAAACATGAAGCATCTTCACCACTTGGAGCAACGTTCCCACTAACCTCCTGGAAACACTCACACCAAGCATGGACAAACTAATTTTTGAAGTGATCAACAAGAAGAGTGGAACTCCTCATTACTGAGTCCTGTTTCAAACTTTGATTTCTATTCTAGGGGGTTTTCAATTTTTTTTTAACTGTGGTCTTATGCTTTTGATCAGCTGATGAACAGACTAATTCATTTAAATTTTTGTTTTCAATAAATTGCTTGGTCAATTTTATTTGTCTCACTCTCATTTCTTCTTTTTCATTTTAAAACTCCAACTAGAACCTTTTTAACATCTGACAGTGGTGCAGTATTCTGACAGTTCTTCTCTAAATGCACTAAAAAAATGTTTTTCTCATTGCCTTGAATGCAGCCCAGGCTTGTAGGTCAACAAACACTTGTACACTGAAAAGAATTTTAAAAATTGTAAATAGATTAAAGAAAAGAATCGTGCTGTACCTGATTTACAGAGGTCTTTTCACCACATAATGGGTTAATACTCTAATTAGCCACATTCTTTATTAAAAAAAACAATCACATTTTTACCTCACTTCTAATGCAGCTGCAGGCTCTCTCCTGCTGTTATGTGAGGCTTACATACATGTACACACAAATGTACACACTGTGACACTACACAAATTACACTGTAATCAAGCTGTGCAACTGAAAGCTGTTTTTTTATGGCAATCAGACTTCCTGACAGGGCTTAAGACTTGTTTCAATTTGTTTTCAATTGGCTGACAAAGAGGTGTTGATGTGGATATTTCTCTGTGAGATCTCTTGATCCCCAATACACTCTGACACACACCAATCACACGACAATAGACCAATGTTTTAGCTCAAAAACTAACCACAGGTGAAAAAAAAGATGTAAAACTCAGTATCACAGGGTGATTTGTTCAGGAAGTTTCTGGAATGAGACAGATATTTCAGTAACCTATGTGACAGTATGCAGCCTACTGTGTGTGTGTGTGTGTGTGTGTGTGTGTGTGTGTGTGTGTGTGTGTGTGTGGTAGGGCTGAACAATCTATCATTTTCTGATCAAAATCGCAATTTCAGACATCAGGATCAAGTTTTCGCCAAAGCTGCAGTTTTTTTTGCTCCTGACTGACCCAGAATCGGTTGTCACTTGTTTTACACACACGTCCTTTAAGTGTTAGACTGTTGGACAAAAATCCTTTTTTTCCTTGGGATTGTTGAATTTTGTTTGTTTCTTTTTTTTTTAATTCTCGCTTTTTGAACTTAGTCCATTTTTGAATCGTTTTGTATTTTATCTCTTTTCACTTAACACCATTAAGGACATTTTGCATTACATCATTTCTGTAAGTTAAGAGTCAAACATGACTCTTTTTGATTTTCAGAAGTCATAACTAAAAATACATTTAAAAAGTCCAGTTTAGACACAGAAAGAATTAAATTTTAAGGTCAGAAATTCGACAATTCATCTCAAAAGCTTTTTTTCCTCAAAATTTTGCTTTTTATTTATCAATGTTGTCTTTATTTTTGTAATTTTGACTTAGAATTTTGACTTTATATATCAAAATTTCTACTTTTTCATTCAAATATCGCCTTTATTTCAAAATTTTGACTTTTTGTAGCAGACCTTTGTCTTTATCTCAAAATTTTGACCTAAAATGTGAAAGTTTAGACTTTTTTTACACATAATTTTAAATTGATTTCTTAAAATTTGGACTCTTCTCTCAAAATTTTGACTTTACATCTCAAAATTTCCACTTTTTATCTTAAAATATTGACCTTTATCTAAAAGTGAGAAACACTTCTTACCTTCAGTTTTTATCCTTATATGAGAGTAAATGCTTTTGATGGTTTGATGTAATTTTCTGTCGACCTCGGAAATGTTTCTGTACATTGTGAAAACTTCACTGACGCCTGATTTGAAGAAAATCATGAATTGAATTGAAATCGAAATATCTGCTAGAAAAATTGCAATGAGATCTATTTCTAAAATTGTTCAGCCCGAGTGTGTGGGATCTTGTTTTTGATTATTTTAGGTCTGTGCTGAACTGAAAGTGCTATCCTGACGCAGTTTGGTATAAATACCAATACTTTTACACTCTGTATATTTAAAAGTACTCTTATATGTCTCATAATGCTTAATTATTTTCACCAAAATGAGAGGATTTTTCAAAAAAATAAAAAGGAGCTGATTTCAGCCTTGGAATGGTGATAAATAAAAGACACAATATTCCTCTGTATTACACTATAAAGAAGCCATGAGTTTTTAAATTCACTATCTACTATTTGCTTAATTATTACTTTATCAATGTGATAAAAATATATCGTCATCATACAAAAGTATTTCACCCTTATTTAGCCGAGGCACATTTCATGACCTGAGAGGAACTATATGGTCTGAGAAATAACTTCAAGAGAAATCTGTTCTTGTATGAAATTTCAGCATCGTTCCTGTAAAATATCCAAAATTTTGGAGAAAATAAACACATTTTAGTTTTAGCTCTTCACCAGGATTTGGTCACACCTCATCCTGCAGTTTTCACTCTAACCAGAAGGGTGTGACACCAGCACAGACACCAAACCGAGCCCTGCACCCTGAACCTCATCCAGGGTTTATAAATGCAAAGCTGCTTTAAAAATAAACACAGTTTTGAGTTTATTACTGACAGCTTCTATTTTCCTCTTAAGCCTGGAGTGAACTTCTTACCTGTCCTCGGCGCGCTGTTTGATCTCCTCTCTCCTCCTGGAAAATCTCTCCTCATCTCTGTCGGCCCTGAAGACATAAGAAGGCAGAACAAAGTGTCAGAATTACGGTTTCACAAAAACAGCCTGAAAAATACTCACTGAAGTTATATTCATCTCTGCTCCTGCTGGAGGGAAGATCATTTTAATACAGCGGTACATCTCACAAAGTTAGAGTGATTTTAATCCACCAGAGCATGATTTATATTTGATCCACGAGTTATCTGCAGAAACTAAAAGGAAATTCATGTGAAGTGAAGTGAAAGTGAAGTGAAAATGTGCATCACCTCTGATTAAGGAATTACCAGAATGGAAGCTGAGCAATCAGGAGGTGAGAAAATAAAATAGCCTGCAGGTAAATGAAGCTACAGAGCCTATTTTAATAGACACTCAGTGAATGTGTGTGTGTGTGTGTGTGTGTGCTCTGTGCATGCTCTTTTTCTGTCAGATGATAGACGTGGAGGAGCCTCCTGTACCCACAGGCCTGTCAGTGTGTGACAGGTCGGCCTGCTGATGATTGACTGACGTGACATTTGGATTTTACTGCAGCTCAATGGGAGCACCACACACACACACACACGCATACATATACACACACACCGGACGAGTTGTACAGCAAGTGGAATGATGAAGCAGGGATGTTGACATAACTCAGCTTAACTTATGCAGCCCACTGCAGCAAACAGTGCTTCTCTTTTTATTTGTGTTTCATAAGGTTCAACCTGAGGTGCTCAGACGTGGCTGACACAAAACTCTCAGGCTCTAACTTATCTGCTCTTCAGGGTTTTCTTTGAGGTTACAACTGGAACACTTATTTCTAATTCAAAGCTTTTCAACATGCACTTTTGATCTAACCTGAAGCTCTTCTATCCAGGGAATCCAACATTTTGAATATGAGCCTAGTTCAGGTCATTAATGACTTGCAAGTTCAAAAAGTTTTGAATTCACTCTGGTTAAAAGTTGAATCAGAGCTGCAGAACTGGCTGAGATTTAATCCTTTAACAGTAAATGTAAAGGATTCAAAGAATGTCCAAGCAGATAGATGATTTTCACTCATGTCTAGCAAAGGGACTAGGATATCATTAAATTCAAAGAAAAGTTTTGAGCTGGGATGTTACCAAAAAAGAGTGGTTACATTTCTCTTCTGACAGTCTCTTGACTACGATGAAAAAATGATTTGAGCTTGCATTTTTTTAAATTTATACAGTCCTTAACAAATGATTTAGACCACGACCCAGTGAAGGTGTTTGCCATCACTGCCCTAAATTAACTGTATGTAGTTGACTACCAATACCCATAATATGTATCTGTGATGGTAAATCCACTAGAATGAGTAAGCCGTTTGATCGAAATTATATATTTAATGCTGGAATACAATAATTGTTGTTGTCCATGAATTCCAAAATGTACTTATCTACAAAAAAAAGCAGAGAAAAGTAAAGCACATTCTTATTGACTGAGTGAAATTTAACTGTTTATTTTCATTACCAGACGGATAAAAATGTGTTCAAGTGGCTGTTTGATAATTTTGTTAAATTTTCTCACTGAATTCCACTTTTCTGGCTCAAATTGGTATAAAAGAAGATAAAGTTCATCCAAAACCCCTCACTCCTGTTCAAATATGGTGAAGCAAAAATCTCTGAAAAGCAAAGAGTCAGGGCTGAAGCGCTTCATGGTGGTTTCTCATTTGTATGACAGTCAATTTATGTACAGCTAAATATGTTATTAAGGATGTTAAAAAAAAAAAATCAAATTTAGAGATTTCTTATGACCTAACAAAGGAAAAAGGCCAACTTGTTTTTTTCTAGAGAGGACCAGGTATCACAGTAACTGATAAATAGACCTGGACACTTAGGCAGAATTCTTATTCTCTTGATCAATCCCCTTGGAAAAACTTTATCGTTCTTTTTTTGCCCTGGTTAAATCAAATGGTGAGTTTAAAGAAGGAATGTTCTGCTTTTTCATACTTGAAACACCGACCTAAAATAAAAATGCTGGGTGTTCAGACTAACTGTGAGCAGATTTTCAATCCTCTACATATTTACTTGTAATTCAAATCCCTAATTCTGTCTGTAAACACCGTGGTCCAAAAAAAACAGAACAAAAGCCACAAGCTCATCACAAGATCTTCACAAGAGTTTCTGAAATGATTGGGTTATCGCATAAAGATGTCCTAACTGGTTCATAACACATTGGAGCAGCGGGCCTCGAACACTAAGGTCTGTCCACAACTCCAGCCCTGACACAGAACTGACCAATCAGAGGGGAACAGGTGTGTAAAGAGGGGCATGTTTCATACAAAGGCTGTAACAAGAATTTTCTAAAACATGAGCTGTAATTCATGTTAAGTTACCAGGGGGCACCAGAGGCACAGAGTTAGGCCTATAAAAGCACAATGCCCCCTTTTTTAAGGTTTTCAAACTATAAATATTAACTACTTTTTGGAACTGGAATTGTGGTGTAGTATCACATATCTTCATAAAGGCAGCGTAAATTCAAGTAATGTTCAGATCCGAAACTCAAAACCTCTCACAAATACAAGTCAGACTTCTATACATCTGGTTATTCATCTCTTGTGTACTCAAAGGTAAAATTAAACTTTCTAACATTAGTGTCTGGTGGCTGAGAAGAGCTCAGTTACCAGGTGTTACTTATCTAAAACGACTTGTGTCAATAAGAAGTAGGTTTGCTGAAAGGCTCCTTTCTCTAATGTTGTCACACACTTGAAAAACAACCTGAGCCTGTGAGTGTCAACACAAGCTTCTGTGGACACACCGTGATTGGTCACATTTGCCCTAGAGGGAAACTCTGATTGACTAACCTTGAGTCACGCTTCTTGCAGCAGCAGCAGCAGCAGCAGCAAACAATGATACTGATAAGGATGGTTCCACCCAGGACAGCCATGGCGATGATCAGGGCTTCGAAGTTCACTGATCAACAGAGAAAAAATAGATTATTAGGAACATTTAGACTTGTTTTTCAGACATAATGAAACTCAAAACTCTGGATCCTTTGTCCCCTAAATGGCAACACTATCTCGTCTTGTTTGGCAATGGCTCCACCTGCTGATTCCTCAGCACAACTGCGAGGCACAAGAATGAGGAAACAACAGTTTTGTTTCCAGTGAAAACAAAACTTGAGGTTGATCAGATGGAGACTTGGCTGGGACAAAGCCAGAAGCTTCTACAGCAAAAAAATATTTGTTTATCAGGTTTGGTGAGTTAAACTTGAACAATCAAAACAAGTGAGTGACAGGACACGTGAGGTGGAAGGAGTCATCAAGGAACCAAACCAAGAAACAAACTCAGCAGCTCATGTTTTATTCCTTAGAGTCTGTTTGTCATCACATGAGTGGTGACTTCTGGATCTTAAACAATAAGAGGGTTACCGCTTCTGTCATAAAAATAAAAGACTGCATCTCGCATCACATTTTCATTTCCACACATGTAGAGTATAAGACAGAAAGCTTCAGTTTGTGAATGTTTAAACAACTTTCCATGGCTTAAGCAAGCACATTAGAGAAATGCTAACATTTTTTTTTTTTAAATAAAGGTGAAATTTCTTCAGTTTAACCTGCTTCATTAGACTATTGGACTGGATATTTATGTGGTTTAAACATTAAACAAATAAAAAAATGTATTTCTTTTTCATTCCCATTTAAGTCGCTAATATGCTTCTGTAAAAATTGCCAACTTCCCAAAGAAAAACTGAATTCTGAAACTTTTCTTGGCTTAAAGCAAACACGGTGTGTGAGGAGCAATAAGTAAGGATGAGAGAGAGGAAAAGAAGAAGTGTCCTACACTGAAAACAGTAAAATCTGAGTGTTTGTTTCTTACATGAACCACATCCACCTGACAAGCCCAGAGAATGTCTTATTTCAAGATGTTAAAAGAAAAAATTTATGCCTTAAATACTTAAAAAGAGTCAAATAAACTCCCAGTGGGTTTAGAAAAATAAACGTCTAGTTACTTGAGACAAATAACTGAATTCCACACGAAACTAAACAAGAATATATTTTTGGTCCATAGGCAGATTTCTATTTTCAGCTCATTCAGCTATCATTAATTTATCTTTTTATCCAGTGACATCCTTTGAATTCCTGCTAAAAACTACCTTTGATAATCTTGCTTCTATGTAGTTTTTACCCTTTCTACTGTATTATATTTTCATTGTAATTCAATCGACAAACATCTGTTTTTTTAGTATTCTCTTTTCACTCATCTCCTTATTCATTTGTGTTTATTTTATGTATGTGCGCATATCTATGTGCAGGTGTATTTTTATTTTTTGTCTTTATTTTTTTTTTATGATTTGTTTTCTCGTTGCGCAATTATTTTATTTCTTTTATCTCGTTCATTCACAATCGCTTCCCTTTCTCCACCCGATGTGATGTTGTCATTTTATCACTTTATTTTTTTATTATTATTGCTGTCTCTACAATAACACACTCATTCATCACTGGCCTTCCTCTGTCAAAAACTTTTGCCTTCTCTTTGATCCTCTGCGTCTGTGTTTTAACTGAAAAAACACTTTGTCGACAACTGTTTCTGAAGATGCTGTATAAATAAAACCAGAATAGTTATTATAATCATCATTTTTCTCTTGTTGTACTATCTTGAATTTAGAATTCTTTCTCGACTTGTCAGGGGAGTGTGGCTCATATTAAGTCTAGTTGACACTTTTCACCTAAAATAAGACACAAACTCTTGCTGAGGTTTTAGTTTTGTTGTACAGGGAGAGGTTTTAAGGCAGGGAACTAAAGGTGTGTAGAATGACACAGGATACCTCTAACTTTGGACTAAGACATCTAACTTGACTTCTCTGACTCATCTTCAGATCTATGTAAAACAGAATGTTGATGGACAGCTGACATTTCCCTGTGTTTTGTTTACCAGTTGCTGTTTTGCATGCACCACTCCCTGCCTTGTGATTGTAAGGATGTGAGGCAGCAAACAGCATCACATCACAATAAATCAACTAGATACGAAGGAGAGTGTGTCTTAGAAGAGAAGGGGGGAAACTGAAGAAATTGGAAGTTGACTTCATTTAGGAAAATACATTTACTCCACCATTTGCAACAACAAAACTCCATAAGCTGTCTGAGTTTCTATCAGCCTGGATGCTCAGAAATCTTCTGAACCGACATGTTGGTGCTCTTTTTGCTCAGACAAGAGATTCACCTCTGAGCAGACACGGTCCACTGCTACGTTGAAGAGGAAGTGGGTTTCCTGCTTCAGATAAAGATCATACCCTCCCCTCTGAGGTCGCCTTGCATCACAAGGTGCGAGGGAGAAGAAGTGCTCACACTCTTCCAAGAGCAGGTCTACTTTTCTACTACTCGATCTCACTGACACACAATGATTAGTCTTAGCTGCTGAGGTGTAATGTTACTGGATGGTATGAGGAAATGTCACGGCAAAAAGAGGAGGGAACTTTTGTTTCCTTTTTAGATAATAGAGTGAAAATACCTGAAAAAGCCATTGTGAAATAGAGCTGAAAACACCTGAACTGCACAGATTAAATAAAACTTTCAAGACAGAATTTTGGGAGGCAAAGAGTTAACCTTATTTTTGACATTTAAAAGCAAGAATTTTTTATTTGAGAGCTTTAATAGTCAAATAAACTTGCTCAAATCAGAGGTCTAGACAAATCAAAACCAGAATTCCTCAAACAAGTCACATTTTAACTTCTTAGATAGACAGTTTCCTTCTTCAATGAAATCAATCAAAATATTATTAATATGTCTTTTGGGATAGGAAGCACATCTTGAACAACAAGGGAAGGATCTGTTGTCGTGAGTGTAAGCTAGGATGAAATATAAGAAGATACTGGTGAACTTGATATACTCACTCCAGCAGACTCCCCATCGTGCCTGGGACAGCTGACACAATGAGGCCGGAGGCAGCAACCAGCTCACTGGGTACTCGGAGCAGTTGTTGGAGGTGAAGCACCACAGACACTGGGAGAAAAAAAACACACAGGTTAACATGTCGCATGCAGTGATACTGACATCACATGAGCCTCATTTGCAAAATTATATTAAAACCAAACTGTTCTGACCCCTTAGAAACTCATTTAAAAGTAAAACCTGTTTTCTCTCATGGAACTAAGAACCATCAATTGTCAAAATAATTCACAAGAAGACATGCTTCAAAAAACATCTAAAATCAAAGTACTATAAGTAGGCGTGATAGGTACTGGTTTAAAAACATAATATTTGGGAATTATTGGTATCTGGGTTTTTAATAACCAATGTCTGTTCTTTCTTGGGACGTTTACAGGCACAAAATTAACAATTGACAATTCTGAGATGCTTGTTTTCACACAGAAAAATCTACCTCTCACACATGAGGATCGATGGAAAGAAACAGACCTGTCATAAGAAGTCAGCATCAGTCTTCTTGGTGCTTCATTTCTTACACTTTAAAGGAGGGCTATGTTAACATTTTTGAAAATGTTTGTGCCTGTCTTGTTTTTATTTGCACTATTATGTTACTCATACATTATGGCAGTTTCATATTGGCACATTTTCCCAAAAGTTCAGTTGAAATTGTTCCCTCATTTTGCACAGTATGTACAGTTAGAAAGCCATGCTGCGTTTATTTTTGCATCCAGTGGAGCGTCACAATAAAACCTGGCATAATGTGTTAATCCTACAATAGGCCATATGTCGTTGTTATCTAACGGTTTGGGGTAAAAACATGCAGAAATTGGTATCAAAAATTAAGAGCGAAACAATGTCAGAAAAGTGAAAATTAAGCATCCCTAACTATAAGTTCAATTTTCCTACTAGACTAGCAGTCAGCTCTTATCTGTTGTACTTTTTTTTCACTCAGCATGTTCTACAGGCAAAGAAAATAGTTACAGACAAGCATTTAGGATTCAAAACAAAAAGGATGACAGGAAACAAGACATTTCTAATGACAACAGGAAGCCAGATATATAGAATCTACTCGGATATGAACTAAAAATATGTTGGTTTAAATAAGATACGCTTAAAAAGAACATGCTAAATACAGATTAAGTACAGTGATGTGCTCTATGCTCCCTAAAGTCCAAGAAAGAGGGCTAAAGTGGAGAAACAGAACTTGTTTTGGGTTGTTTTTTTGTGTGATTTCAAGTGATTTTGGAAGAATTACTTCAAAAATCTATCGGAGTAAAAAGAAGAAATGGTAAAATGATAAATGGACAGTGTTTGTATAGATCTTTTTATAGCCATGTGACCACTCAAAGCACTTTCACACTTTCACACTACATTCACACACTGAATATGACAGAGGCTGCTGTGTAAAGAGCCCCTCCATGTTAACCAATTCAATTCACTTAACGACAGCACAGACGAGAAAACTTCAGCACTTCAGAAACCTCGACCTTCTGATTGAGAGACGCTGACAAGACAACTGAGCTACAGCTGCCAGGAGAAGAAGAGTTTATTCAACTGAGATTTGAAGGTTGCTTGGTTGATAACCAGGATACAGAAGTTTTGCTTTGATGAATGTGCTATTTACTAAGCTATCTGTCTAATGTTCATATGAACCCATTTTTTAGATAGTTGCATTTAAGTCCCAGAAATGTCTGCATTAAAAGGAGACAAGTATTCATGACAATGCTGTTTCACTGTCACTTAATGAGACCCATTCATGTTCACTTTCTGTTGGTTTATTGAACATAAAGTGATACTCAGTGCTCTCTGGTTAATGGTATGTAAAAGTGCAATCAGTGACCCACAGTCACAGAGGATGCAGATCACAATTTATAGCAGCTTGTAAGACAGTATCCTCTCTCTACATCTCCATCTTGAACAGTCCCACGAAAAAATAAAGAAAAAAATAACAACAATATAACATTAACAAATCCTGCCCTGACAAATTTAAGACCTTTGAGTAATTTATTTAAGGCCAGAATACAACATTTTAATATATTTAAGACTTTTTAAGGCCTTAGTTTTATATACATGAATATAAGACTTTGTAAGGATGTGCAGGAACCCTGTTAGGAGTAACTAAACCAAGTCCATCACAGCTGGGGATCATCCTATTGTGGACAGAGGGAGAGAGGGGATGTAGAAACACTTCATGTTTACAAAGATGTTCCACTTGTAGCTCTTCGACTCCTAGAGATTCACACAACATTTGCATGCCAAGCACTGTTTCTCAACAAAAAAAAAGAAAAAAACTTCCTTATTTATACTGATGTGTACTGCTCAACATGCAAAACAACACTCGTCAGCTGGTAGCGAAACAACGGAAACAATAAGAGGGTTTAGATTGCTGGAAAACTAACTCCACATCAATTGTAAGTAGGGCTGAACGATGTGGATGAAATTTCATATCTCGATATTAATACCAGATATCTAGATATCCATATGCTAGGATATGATGTGACTCTGGACTTAGAGAAAATTAAGCATTTTTCAGAAAAATAAAAGCATCATAATATAACAGGATGTGGAGAGTGGGGATAAGTGAGAGCTCACTGTCAGTCATCAACATTAACAGAAAGTCACCAATAATCACGCGGCTGTCTGAGCTTCATATGCAGGGTGAGCTGGGAAAATCTACATCATTGATACCTCTGATATAATCGATACTGGGATGTTCATATCTTGAATTTTCATATCTCGATACGGATACGATGGCAATACATCTTTCAGCCCTGATTGCAGGGACAACTTGTATCAGCAAAGCATACAAAGATAATTATTTTATCGCAGAACTTAATACAAGTATTGCTTTATGTTTTTCTTTTGAGACTAAACACTCATTATTTGTGGAGCTCTGCAGTCAGATGTTATTCATCACAAAACAGAAATGATTTGACATTGAACATGACAAACTGTATTGAATGAACTTCTAATATGACATGTGGTTGTAAGGAGTGAAGGTGTGCTACGTATTACATTTTTCAGAGTGATTTTTCAGACTAATTTTCCCACTAAGAGCCCTTGTGTTTAAAGTAGGGCAGTTCTTTGCTCCACTTGTAGGAGTTGAAGTAGGCCGCCGAGGTTACTGGATTAGCACTTAAAGAGGTTTTTAACTTTATGACCGCAGTCAGTCATAATTTTCGAGCAAAGGTCTAATATTATCTATAAGCAAGTGCACCCACAGACTAGTGCTCCTGGCAGACTTACCTTGGCATGTGGGACACAGGTGTCACAGCTCGTGTAGGCAGAGCAGGCTGAAAGAGAAAACCGTCACGTGACTCCTTCAAAGTAACAAAAGTCTCGGCACCAGTGACGTATTTCAGCGGAAAACATCACTTTAATCGTTAAAACCATTAAAGTTGATTAAAACGTAAAAGTAAGCATGTCAAAATGCACAATAAATACTGTTTTCAGCTGTGTTCATGACTTTTTAAAGAGGAGGTAACTTACGCGGTGGTGGTGGAGGTGAAGTTGTTTGGCATGCCCCTCGGCTAACAAAGCTAACACACAGCACAGCGGCACACAAACACATCCAAGTTACTCTTAGTCTCTCCATTGTAAAAAAACAAACAAAAACAGCCGTCTTCTTGTCAATAAAACAACAAAGAAGCTTCACAGCATATGAAACAGACTATCTGCTCATTGAGAATGAACACAAGCCTTCTTGAGCTCCGTTATTCCCTGTAAACACTGACGAGTCTGTTTTGCTTCTGAGCTGCTGCTGCTGCGTGACACTTCCTGGTCGTCTGGGGGTTAGTTGGTTACGGTTTGCCTTGACAGCCCGGGCGGGAGGAGTTATGATTCTATCGGCTGGTATGAAACCACGAACCCCTCTTTGAGGCAGTAAAGACGACTGGATATTTATGAAAAATATCAAATTACATATTGACGCTATTGCTGCATTCTTCTTTCTCTGTTTTTTTTTTTTTTTTTTTTTTTTTTTTTACTTCCAGGATCTATTTAAGTGCTGGTTTGGATTTGAGTGAGGTTTTATCTTTCAAAATGAAAAAAAAAAAAAATTTATGTGAAAAAATAAGTTGATAAATAAATTAACGAAAATAAATAAATTGAGGTAACTTAATATGCAAATAATATACAATGAGCGTAAATAATTAAATAAATAATTATTAATACTACCTTAAAAAAATATCTAAAGGATCGGGAGGTCTGAGTATAAAAATGCAAGCACTTGTTTTGCAGGGAAACATTTCGGATTGCAATGGGTTACAAATCCTCTTTCACCTTGTATTTTCACCGTAGAACGTTTATTATTATTATTATTTTTTTTTTTTAATTATTATTATTATATCATTATTATTATTATTATTATTATTATTATTATTATTATTATTATTATTATCATCATTATTATTATTATTATTATTATTATTATTATTATTATTATTATTGTTATTATTAGAATTAGCATTATTATTATCAATAATATTATTAATAATAACACTACGACAACTACTTCTACTACCACTACTACTACTTATAATGACTATTATAATGACGAATTGTGCTGAAAAATACTTGAAGCTTCAAGGCTTCAGTCTGACTAAGTCGAGTGACATCTGGTGGTTTACTGGAGCCATAGCAACCTCTACTGAGTGCAGCTGAAGCACTGATGCTTTTTCAATCCCATGTCAGCAATAAAAGTTCAGGAAAGACTGTGTGTTTGTTTTAACCTGCTGTTTTTGCTCATTTATACTAATTTAGGATTCCATAACCATCATATCAAATACGCAGCACACAAGTGCCTCAGCATGGATTAGGTATCATCGCTGTAAGACAACTCTTTCTGACAAAGCAAACACCACACCTTCAAGTAATTGTAATTTTGAGACCCATATAAATTAAAAATAAAGTTCAAGAATTGAAATATTGAACGTTGGGCAAAAGAAAGACAAATTTTGAACCTTGATTGGTTGTATAAGATCACAATGATCCCAAACCTTGGATCTCTAGGGAGTAGGCAGTAAAAAATAGGCAGAAAAAAAATGCATGCTTCTTGTGCGCACGATCTTATGCGCATGAGAAATTACTAGAATTACATCCAGTGGCGCAGATTGACTGTCTACGCCTCATGGTGTAGATTGGCTATATGCTTCATTCTTTCAGGATTGAAGAAAATGTAACAGAGACTGAGACAAGAGCTGATTTACACTTTACTGCAGCTCTTTCTCACTTTATTTGGGAAGAATTTGCTGACTCAGACTTTGTTTGTGTGACTGTTGACCTGAGTAAAGAAGCAGCTCAGAAGAGAAATTTGAGTTTGTTTCTTTTGAAGATGTGGTTCATGATTGGAGAGTGTTTGTGATGTAAAGTGAGCGGCTAAACCAAGTCAATCAGACCAAGAGGAGACAGACAGGTGGAAAGAGCAGCAGCAGCTCTGAATGTCAGAGAGAGAGAGAGAGAGCGAGAGAGAGTTCTGCAGCTTCAGTCTGGACATTGAGCTGAACTCAGCCTGAAGCAGCAGGTGTGAGCAGTTCACCTGAGCAGCTCCTACACACACACACACACACAAACACACACAAACACACATAACTGATTCATGAGGGACGACTAATCAGATCAGAACACAGGCCTAAACTAGGTTATGAATGTACTACAACTGGTCTTAATGCTAGAAATCTCGGTGTTAACTGATTTTAAACAGTCTAAACTAGGTACTGAATGTACTTTAACTGGTCTTGATGCTAGTAATCTGAGTTTAAACCGACTTTAAACTGTCTAAACTAGGTTATGAATGTACGTTGACTGGTCTTAATGCTAGAAATCTGGGTTGTATCCTTTGTTATGCAGTCTATACTAGGTATTGAATGTACTTTGACTGGTCTTTATGTTAGAAATCTCAGTTAAATGTTGGACCAAACACAGTCCCGAAACCATGGAGAGCTCAAGTGTGATTGTTGGAAAGCCTCTCTCTCTGCTCCTCTTGAGAAGAGCAGCAGCCACACCTGTGCTGGCTGCAGAGTCAGCAAAGGTGTGATAATTGGCCAGCAGAGGGAGCAGAGCATTGAGCTCTGTTTCAACAGCAGACTGTGGACAAACACAAGCTTTGGTGCAGCAAGGAGTGTGTGAAATAAGCCAAGAGTGAGTGTCACACATGAGCCTGGCCCATCCTTGGTCCATGTGTCAGCCAGCCACTCCTCACCTTGAGGCTGATCCTAGCCTGACTTACTCCCTCCTCATCCTGCCCATATACCATTCAGGTATAACTCTGGTACTTAAAAGGCCAATAGCTAAGTGACAGACCTTTCCCCTCTAAATCTGTCACCTGTTATTCATTTGATAGTTTTTGAAAGAGGATGACCACGCACTCTTTTTACAGATAAAAAAAGTTCCAGATTATTCTGATGCCCTCTATGATTTAAGTGATGACACTGCAGAGGACCCGTCTATGTCTGAGATGGCTTCACAATGTTCAAGGAGGAGCTGCCTGTAAGTCTCCAAACTACTTTTTCTGGGTAATCACTTTGAGATTTGTGCCTCTCAAACTTAAAACAGAGTTGCCTTACTGAAGTTCAAGACACATAGATGATTCAGTCATAAAGACTATCATCAATGAGCATGTCTGTTAATCTTCTGAGTTTAAAGTTTGAAGGTATTTATCATATTTTTTCTAAGTTACTCATGTTATCTAATAAACATTGTAGTATATTTGTGTTTCAGTAATAACATTAACTTATTAGTTTTTAAATTTGGTTTCCTTTGTCTGATGTGCCACGCCGCTCCAAACCGGCCCCAGGGGTGGGGCTATAATCACTGCAGTACGTTGATTGGTCAAAAGATCGGTAACTTCCCGTGCGACAGCGGTAATAAAGAATGACACACAACCCCGCATGCAGCCTTTCTCGAATAAAGAGCCACATACTGATCGCAAAGTAGAAGAGTTGCTGGATGTTCTCTGTCGTTGCTCTCTGTTTACAATGCCGCTAATTTCTTCTTCGATGTATTTATTTGTGGGGTACACTGTCTAGCGCTGCAATGATGTCACGCTGTTACGTAGCTGACACGGCTCTCAACATCCGGCCCATCAAACAGGGCACGGTTGGCTGTAGAAACGCGCACAGGATCAGGCTTTACTGATCTGACCCGTACCAAACTGTACTGATCCGTACTAGACTGCCTGGTGGAAACGAGGCTTTACTCGCCTCACTACTGTGTGTGCCTCTCTGTGACATTTGAAACATCTCACTGAAAGCTCGTCATGTCTCATTCAAAGCTGTACACACAAAAATACAGGAAAAAGCGGGAGTCAAATAATGAATTCAAAGGCTGGTTGAAGCCATTTATTGGACATGACACAAGGGCATACTGTCTATATTGTAAGGCTGATTTCTGTGCCAAACTGTCAGACATTAAAAATCACCAGGCAACTCTTAAACACACTCAAAAGACAAAGCCTTACAACAGTCTGACACAAAGCAAGCTGCCAGTCATTTGCAAAAAGAATGACTTGGCAAAAAAGGCCAAAGCCACGATGGCGCTTGCTGTGGCTGAGCACTGTTCCTTGCTAACATGTGACCATTTTGGGGAAGCGTGTAAAGCCGCATTTTCTGACTCTCCTGCTGCCACACACTTCAAAATGCACAGAAATGATTAATAGTGTCCTAGCACTGTACTTTTTCAAGAAGTTGGTGGCTGATGTGGGAGAATGTAGAGTCAGTCTCCTCCTGGATGAATCAACAGATGTGAGTGTTTCCAAGTACCTCGGGGTTGTCAATAGGTATTTTAGTGACGCCAAACACACAACTGTGTCAACGTTTCTGGGGCTCATTGAGTTGGGGTGGGGTGGGGTGGTGGGGGGGTGATGCTAGGTCCATCGCTCGTGCTGTTGTGACTTTTTTGCATGGACTGTATATTCAGTGGACGAAACGACGTTAGGCTCAAACTGAAGCTTCCAGCAGAAGCCCCGCCTCCCCATGCATTCAGTATATGAGCCGGGAAAACTTTAAAAACTCTTCTCTCATCCTTACGCTGAGGTAGTATGACGGTGTAATTTGGCTGCATTGTGTTAAAGTCTTTCTTTTACTGAGAAGTTGGTTTTTCATTAGTTATTGGACGTTAAAAACCGTGTAATAAGTTTCGTTTTAGGATAGCTGACAGCTGGAAATTCTCTACCCCGCAGACTCCTGGTGGCTCCTGTGACGGGGTTTTTTGGCTTCAAAATCGTAGTACCTTGACAGGCGGAGCCACGCTGTCCATTCTATATAGTCTATGCTTTTTTGGAGAAATGTAGTCTTAAAAAAAAGAGCAACTCCTGGGGATTGGAACTGACGATGCCGCCATCATGACAGGGATTAACAATGGGGTCCATAAAGTGCTGAAGGAGGAGTATGGCCTCACAGACTTCCTTCCCATTCGCTGTGTGTGTCACTCTCTGCCGCTTGCTGTAAGCCATGTTTCCAATGATACCATCCCTCGTAGTGTGGAGTACTTGGTAAGGGAGACTTATAATTGGTTTTCTGTGTCTCCCAAGCGCATGGAGGCCATATATGTGACCATCAACTGTGGGGAAAAACCCTTACAAATTACCAAGGTGTGTGCAACACGTTGGCTGTCCATTGAACCAGCGGTTTCGCGCATTTTGGACCAGTGGGAGGCTCTAAAACCGCATTTCTAAATCACCAAGTCCAGTGAACACTGCTACATGGCTGAGGTTTTATACTCCAGTGATCCTCAAAACATATTGTATCTTGACTTTTTTGAAGTCAGTGCTGGGTGAGGTCCAGTTGGCCATCAAGGCGTTTGAGGGAGAGCAGGTGGATCCTGTGAAACTCCTTGACAGCTCGGTTAGCCTGATTAAGTCAGGGAGCAGCAGGGTGTTGAATCCACTGGCAAATATTGATGTACTTAAAGAGCCAATTCATGAATACACCAGTCCCACTACATACCTTGGTTACCTTTGTGAGTGTTAGAATGAAACCTTAAGCAGCCAGAAGGATTGCAGTAACCCACACATGACACAGACCAGTTTTTTTGTGTGTGCATCAAAAATAGTGATTTATTTACAAACTTAGAAAAACCAACGGGCAGCACAGGAACCAGGCAGGATCCTGACCAGCATCACAGTTAGATGGCTTATGGCGCCTTATATAATGTGAGGCTAATTGCCTTCCCCAGACTGATCTATCCGCAGGTGTTTCCCCCCAAGATCAGACTCCCTCCAAATTTACCAACACCCTGTTTTCCCCATTTTCTCCTGAGTATGTCCATTATGTACCATAAACCCCTTCATAAATGCATTTAATAATTATCCCCTACCATTAATTACATCGACCACAAACTGAACCCAAATTCAATAATTTCTGAGTTGGTTTGACCCGGAACTTTATCAGGGCATTTGTCCCCCCCTCGGATTCTTTTAACCAGAACACCCTGGAGCAGACACAACACAAGTCAGGTGAGTGATCACAAAAACCCTTTGAAATAACTCCTGCACTCGCACACTCTTTCTGACCGTCATGCACACCCAATACTGCACATTACATTTTTAACCAATCACAGTAACACGGAGCTCTCTCACCTGCCTCTCTCTTACAGGTAGAGCGATGCTCCGAAGCCTGTCCCTGCTGGACTCACGTCAATCACTGGTTTATTTACTGATTAAATATTCAATAAATACTGAGGTTATATAAAAATTGTGCAAATATGCATTGTGCAAAGTTGGTAAACAAAGTGCAAATGCTATAAAAGTGCAAAGTGCTTTCACTCTTTTTACCCTGTTACATTTAAAGTGCAATATCTACAAGGCCAAAAGCCATCAGTCTGTAGTAACGAGGCAATTCGTTACAATGAGTCAAAGGCAGCTGAGCTCCACCTTGCGCCTGAGGAGAAGGAAAATGTCAGAAAGCGGTGTGTAGCCTTCATCATCTCTCTCTGGAATGCGCCGAGGGTGAGACTACCGGACAACATCGAAGCTTTGCAGTATATGTCAATTTTCAATGTAGATGAAACATTAGAGCACAATGGGCCTCATTCATGAATGAATGCATAAAAATGTTCTTACTTCCCGCACAAAGTGAGAAAATACGCAAAATCACCGTTGGATTCATGACACGTGCGCACCAGCCGTTTTTGTCCGCACCACTGTGTGTATATCGATGAATCAGAATCATTTCAAATCAACAGGCGCGTTCCCGCATCCTGAAATTAGCATAAACTACGCCCCAATTTATCTATACAAGGACATCTGTTTAGAGGTTCAGAATGCGCGTCCTGACCGGTGATCTGCTTATTCTCCTGGTGCTGTGAGGTAGACCGTACCGTGTACCCATAACACAAATAACACATTGAAACAGCTGCTGGATAATTTTGCAAACAGGCAAATAGATCTGAGTGAACAGCTGAGCTGTGTGTGCGTCATTTACTCAGAAAATATTAAAAATCATAATAAGAAGCAAATTATTTTACGTCTTCATTCAGTTTGCACAACTTTATGAAACTGTTTGTCAGAGCAGTCGACGATTTAATCAACATAAAATAATGTGACATTCTGATATGCACATGATTATAGTTTTAATCTAAACTATTTACTTTAAGATTAAATATAAGTATGAAGAGGACAAAAACTGTGTCCGTTTGGTGGTTATTCAATAAATTTACCCAATGCACAGTTTTTAATAATGAATTCTATTTAAGGTTTTTTTCTTTTACTGAAAGTAGCTTTAAAATGTTATGTTTTTAGTTAAAAGAGTCAGTGTTTTAAGTTATATAGACAGCTGATCATTATTTGTGCGTACGCATGGTCTGAGGAGGTTCTAAATTTGTTCACAAAGTAAGAAGAATTCAGGTAAAAAAAACTTTGATGAATCACAGATTTGGGCGTCAAACGTTCGTACGCATGATTTAGGCACGAATTTGTGCGTACGAACGTTTTGTGAATGAGGCCCAATGAGAGCCCAGGAGAAATGGAGAACATAGCAAAGCTCCTCGGCTTCTCTCCTATGGAGATAGACACGATTGTCCAGCAGTGGCGTGTTATCCACCTTAATAAGTGGAACGAAACGAAAAACACAGTGGGCTTCTGGAGTGAGATTTGGAAGTTTGGGGATACAGCTGATATCAACCCATTTCAGGAACTTACCATGGCTGCTGTGTCTGTGTTGTCCTTGCCGCACTTGAATGCTGAAGTCGAGAGACTATTCAGCCAGATGGGTGTGGTAAAAAAAACCGGAGAAATTGGATGTCCTTGCAGACCCTGAACTCCATCCTGTATGTCACATATGGTCTGAAGTTGTCAGGTGAGGCTTGCTACGAGCACAAGCTGCCTGAAAATGTTCTGCGGCTTTTTGGCGCATCAGATGCTTATTCATTTAGGTCAGCTCCCTAAGTTGCTGAACCTGCCATAGAAAGCCTTGACCAAACTGAATATGATCCACTCTTTCTTTGAGCCAGCACTGTGTATGTGTATTGAGAGGGAGAGTCTGAAAAAAACAAATAAACAGTGAATCTGAATTAGATTTAGACTAGTTAACATCATTTTCTTGCATTGTTATTGACATTTTTTTCTGTTAAATGTTAAATGTCTGTAACAGTTAGACTTAACCTCTATGAAAAAGAAGCTGTCACTCACCAGGGCAGGCGGGCAATAAAGGCCACCGGAGTTAAACTGGGGCCGACAACTCAAAATTTTTGGTGGAGCTGCTTTAACTAGCCCTCCTCGCTCGCTCTCAGCAGAGCCAAATCAGGAGGGCAGAGAAAAAAAAAAAACAAAAGTGAACGAAGACACCGGAATCAATCCGTTTCTCAAAATGTATTAATAAAAAGTCAGCAGAAAGCACCTCCAACAGGGGCGGCAGAATGTCCCATCCTTTAAGGAACCCCAACTGTAAGGACTAATAGGCATGAAATGTTTGTTTCAAACTAGAATTTGTTGTTAAAAGACATAACGAATTGGTTTTTCTTTAACCCTCCTCTTGTGTTAGGGTCGCCACCGACCCGTTTCAGTTTTTAAATGCATAAAAGAATCACTTAAATTTTGTTTACTGCATCAAGGCTTCTTGACTTTGTCAGGGACGCTGATTCCGACAAAATTATTAAGAAAAAAAAAAATCTCAACATTTTAAAATGCCCTGGTTGAAATTTGTTCACTTGTTGTGTTAGGGTCGCCACCGACCCGGTTATAAAAAGAAGATTATAAACCAATATATAGAGCCAAAATTGAAATCATAAGTGCACTGTCAGCCATCACAATGACAGACACCTCCTCTCCCAATCATGTGAGCTTCAGAAAGCTTCAGAAAGACTAATGTATTGTTTCCAATGCAGAAAGAATCATCTGAAAACATGCACGCTCACAAATCAATATTTTGTTTTATGACCTGTTCTGTGTTTCTATGTGTTTATATTAAAGTTCTATTGCTGGCAAAATATATATTTTTGCATTTTTTTGAAATATATATGTATGGGTCAAAACTGACCCTAACACCATAGATGTAACTATAGTTTCTAATTTTAAAATGAAAAAATAAATAGAGCAAATTTATTTCAGAGATGTGTTCTATACCCCTCAATAATAGGCAGGTAACACAAAAACCTTTGGTTTATTTATAGGATTCTCTTCAGGTTATATTTTCTGCTTTTTATCGAAATCAAGAGGTATACTGCTAAATATTGGGCCCTGAAACCCACACCAAAAATATGAAACCCAATATTTTCATGGATAAGGAAGCCTTAAAAGGTAACCAAGAGATAACAAAAAAAAACTTGATCATATGTTTTGTTTTTAGTGTATTTTAAAGCTTATTTAAGAGGCGGGTCGAAACCGACCCTAACACCATAGATGTTACTATAGTTGCAAATTTTAAAATGAAAAAATAAATAGAGCAAATTTATTTCAGAGATGTGTTCTATACCCCTCAATAATAGCCAGGTAACACAAAAACCTTTGGTTTATTTATAGAATTCTCTTAAGGTTATTTTTCTGCTTTTTATCGAAATCAAGAGGTATACTGCTAAACATTGGGCCCTGAGACCCACACCAAAAATATGAAACCCAATATTTTCATGGATAAGGAAGCCTTACAAGGTAACCAAGAGATAACAAAAAAAATTGATCATATGTTTTGTTTTTAGTGTATTTTAAAGCTTATTTATGAGGTGGGTCGCTACCGACCCTAACACCAAAGGTGTTACCAGAAAGCTAACACAGGAGTAGGGTTAAATAAAACACAGTTTCTAATCTTCGGGCGCTTCCATTGTTTTACTGCCACAATGCATTCTGGGTTGATGACGTAGATTGGTTGCTTGGTGCCGAGCATCTGGATTTGGCCGTTTACTCACTACTAGTCGCCTTAAGTCACGAGGTTTCAGGAGGGAAAAAAACATAATAATGCCACATGTGGCTGCTTTTGGGTGCACTTTTCAGTCCAAAGGAAACAAGGAGACTGATGTTAGTCTGCACAGCTTCCCAAAAGACAAGAAAAGAAGGAAGTTGTGGGAAATCGCTTGTGGGCGTAAACAACTTCCGATGGACCCGCGGCTATGTTCTGGCCTCTTCTCCCCAGAAGCATTTGCTGCATTTAGCCGGCCCATGCTGATGAAAGAGCTGACAGGTGTGGGTCATTATAAACGGAGACTAAAGCCAAATGCTGTGCCGACTATTTTCCAACACAAACCCACAAAACTTCCTCTGGAAACCACTGAAGTCCGCTCCAGGACTTATATGATCCTGTATGAGATCGAGCCCGGTGCAACCATATGACGTCACTACCCAGACGTTATNGGCGTAAACAACAATGGCGGCCTACAGGTGAAAATATTTTTTCAAATTTTATATAAACTACGATATTTTGAGAGATTTTATTATCGTTCTTATTTAGCTGGTAAAAACGCTGATCATTTAGAAAAATGACATTCTGGTAGCCATTGTTCCTCTCAAGTCCAAATGACCTGGCGTGTTGAGTTTGTTTTGCTCTTGTAGACACCACTGGAGTATGAAAAAGACTCTGGACTCCAGCCCAAACAGTCTGAGAGGGCCCTTAACAACCTGGACGATCTTGTGACAGTAAGTATGCAGCTTTGATCAGTGATTACATAATTATTTATTATTTACGCAGACAAACTGAGCTTCTTCTTCTTGTGTTTTCAATTGTAGCTCTATCCCTACATGGGAGAAAACATCGAGGTAGAAGATCGCAGGGCTTTTCTCAGCCTCCTGAAAAGTCTCCTCCAAACTGACCCTGAGAAGAGGATCAGTCCTGGTGATGCTCTAAAACATCCTTTTATTACGATGGCTCACCTGGAAGAGGAGGACGACACCAGCATATAGTAAGTGACTAATTTATGCTGCCAGATATTTCATGATGAACACCGAACATCAGGATACTGATCTTTGATTCTGATGTTTTCTTCAGTGTGGACGAAGAGAACGATGAAATGATCCTCGGCCAGTTCGATGACTCGGATGTGGAGCTCCTTTTCTCTCCAGAGACAGAAGAAGAGCAGAGAGCAGGAGAAACTAAAGAAAGCTAAAGACGCCTCAGCTGATGAAAGCGCTGCTTCCCACTGTACAGCAGGGGACTGTGAGGAGAGAGAGGAGGAGACGAGGCCGAACGCTGATGGATTCACAGTGATAGAGGAACCTGTGAGAAAGAGAGGGAAACTGAGGAGAGTAAGAAAGTTCTTCAGTCGAGTCTTTAGGGCCATTTCCAGAAGGTCCTAACAAATCTTCCTGCTCCACCAACCTGCAAAACTTCAGCCTGCTACCAAGGTACCTTTAATGATAAAACAAACAAAAAAATACTCAGTCTCAAACCTCAAATTAAAGAAAAGAGTCTGTGTGTCCCAAATGACCTCCACAAATAAATGAGTCCTATCTCAGTTCCTTAATCCAGAGGGAAAAGAAAAAAAAAAAAAAATCCAGGAGAGAACAAAGGGCTTTCCTGCCGACCGGCCTCGATGTCCACAAAAGTTAAATAAATCCTCTCAGGAAGCTCCTTCCAGCAAAGAAAAAAACAACAATTGCCCACAAACCATACAAATGCTCAGTCAGTGTCCACCGCAAGGTATAAGTTCCCGATTAGGCTATTTTTCAGTTGCGAGTAATCCCGGTCTCCTGCTCGCCACTCTTCCGTCCGGTGCGCACCCCCGCAGGTAAGTGTTCCCCCTCTATTATAGCTTTTCCCCGGAAGTGAATAACATGACAGAAAAATAAACATTCTCAAACATTTATAAAAACAAACAAAAAAAATGAATCAACAAATGCCCCAGTCCCAACATTACATAAACAAGAAAAACAATAATAATTAAAAAAAAAAAAAAACTCAACCAATTAAGCATGTGATGACTGAAAACTATAAAATCCTAGTGCCCTTCTCTTCCAAAACATGAACAGTCACCTTTTCCCTGCTTCTGGGAAGGCCTATACTATGACCTGGGCCTTACAATTCTAAAAAATGATCATGTTTTACTGTGACTTGTAAGTGAAGCACTACCTTGTGTAGACAGACATTTAAGCATCACATTCAGACCCACTTCAACCACACCTTCAGTGTAGCACACATGTTTATTTAGCCTCTCCATTACATGCAAACGAGTGAGGATCACAGCAGATGAGGGAAGACTTCTAACCTTGCACTGGTGCATGTCAGAGTCAATAAGCTTCAAATCATAGATGGTTATTGACGCATTGCCATGTTCAGGAACCGGAGGAACAAAGAGAACTCTTCCTTTAAATCTTTCAAAATGATCATAGATGCGATCAGCAAAACGAATAATCACGGTCTCCTCCGCACTGATGTCTGCAGGCTTGATGCTCCATTCAATGTCAACTCTTCCCAAGTCTTCAGGAGCAAGGGTGAAGTGACACTGAAAGGTCACCTTGTCTCCCACTGTTGCGTATGTTGGTGACACTGGACATGTGTGCTGTTAGCGAAATTAGCGATATGGACAGGAGACAGAGTTTGTACCAGGCTTTAAATACGCTCATTTCGGCTCTGAAATGTTGTAGTGGGGTGTCCAAAGGAAACTGAAACTCCTCTGGCACTTCAAACGGCACTGGGGTGGACCCCAGCCTGCTCAAAACCATGTTGACTGTGTTTGCCAGTTGTAACTGTTGCTGCTTTAGATTTTCAAGAAGCAAAAGGATTTGAAGTTGGGCAGCTAAAAAGAAACAACAACAAAGACAAATTTCTAAACCAATCAAAGAACAACATTAATCACTGGATACATTCATATTTAACTTTTTTTTCAAGGTACCAAAAGTAACTTAACACTTACTGGAGCCGTTCGTCTACCTGAGCAGGGAATTTGGTCACCACTACGCCGACCACCAACTCTGAATGCAGGTCTGAAGTAGTTGTAGCGAGTCCCAGCTGAGCCTCGCTATCAGATGTACGTGATGCTGCTTGAAGGAGTGCCCCCTGTTGTGTGTAAAAGAACAATGATGAAGACAGGAGACAAAAAGGTGGCGTTGCTCATTTAGCTTACAAGCAGGATTATCATTTATTCACATTCTTTTAGAAACAGTTTACTGCTGATGTAAAGAATTCAATTTAAAAGTCTGCTCTATAAAGCACTTTCATCATCCATGTATGGATAAAACTGAAAACATGTTTCAAAAATAGACAAAATTCACAGAAAACATCTTGGAAAACACAGTTCCATTTAAATTCATGTTCTCTACCACTTTAAACAAATCATGAATCATGTCCTCTGTTCCATTTAACTCTGTAACGACGGATGTGTCGGCGCCGACTCAGCGCCCATTTCAATTGTCCCTCATTCATGAACGGTTTGCGCAATCAGGAAAATTCTAATGGATTATAAAAGCTGATATGTTGCTCTTTGGGCCAGTATCTGGTTATTACGGCATTTTACTCAGGTGTTTAAAGAATCCAGCGATTGCATACAGGTGCGCCGACACATTGGGCAAGCCCACTTTAATTGTCCATAATTCATGAAAGGTTTGCACAATCGGGAAAAATTCAAATGGTTTGTGAAAGCTGAGGTCGGGCTTTCAGCCAGTATCTGGATATTACGATATTTACTCAGGTATATAAACAAGCCAGATGAAAAAGTTCATTGGCCTGCTGCTTTATATGTCAGTCCTAGATCTGCCAAAGCTCACCGACTTTTGGTGAAGGCAGACTATCTTCCATGTGCCATTCCCTGCCACAGTAAGGTCCAGGGACCGGTTCCTGGCCATTTTATCATCTCTCCATATGAGTGACTCTGAGGAGGATGAAAAAAATAAGGAGAAAAAGGGTACCAAAGATTATGACCACCTCCATCGTGTCAGACCGCTCATGGAACTGATTGGCATAAATTCAAAGTTTTTATACCATCCAAGGTATATTTCTGTCGATGAACGGATGGTTGCAACCAAAGCCAGGCTGGGCATCAAGCAGTACATGAGGGCCAAGCCTGTAGAGTGGAGTCTGAAGTTTTTTGTGCTTGCTGATGCAAATGGCTACACAGTTGACTTCCAACTCTACACGGGTAAGACCAAGGCAGCATCGGGGCAAGGGCTCTCATATGATGTGGTTACCAGTCTGGTGAGAAAACAGTTCCTGGGGTCTGGGTACATCGTCTACACGGACAACTCCTACACCAGTCCCACCCTCTTTCGGCACCTGAGCATGCAAGGATTCGGAGCTTGTGGGACATATAGACAGGGGAGAATTGGAGTCCCAACCACCCAGCAAAATGGAATCACAAGAAAGTCTCTAAGAGGCACCATCAGATGGATCAGAGACAGGGATCGTCTGTTTGTGAAGTGGATGGACACCCGTGAAGTCTCCCTGTGCACCACGGGCAGAAGACAGGTATTGATTTCACATTTTATTGTGAAAAAGTTGTTCAAAAAATGTCAAGACATTTGTTTCGTACGCACAATGATGAAATAGATGTTGCAAAATCATTCAGTTTTCCAAAAAACTCAAAAGAAAGACAACTGCACTTAGATTTAATCAGAAACAAAGGCAACTTTGAGCATAACATAAGTTTTGGAGAGCCAGAAAGGAAAGCTGATACTATTCAAGCAGCCAGAGAAAAAGACTGAGGTACAAGTGTCTACATTGTGTGTACTGCTATGGACTGTTTATTAAAAGAGTCACGTGGGGACATTTTCAGGTTTGTATATTCAAGCCTCAGGATAAGATTTCTAAACCAGGTGAAACAAGGATCCAGGCACTGTGTGCTTTCACTGAACTATTTCCCCCTGGATTTACTGATGCATACTGGAAGTTCTTGAATGATGTGAATCCAGACAAGGCTGCAGTAGCTGTAAAGAAGGACAGCTACCTTCTGGAGTATGGCTATAGACTGTTCAAGAGGAATGAAAGGGTAATCTGCCAACATCAATACATTCGACAAAAGCTGAGGGAACTTGGCAGGATGATGCTGGCAGCAGAAATAGTTGCACCAGTGAACAATATAAAAGAACTTGATAAACCCGTAAAGTATTCTCATGTTCTCACTGCTGCAAGATCCTCAGCTGGATTCAGTGATGAAACAGGCAAATAAAAATATCCATCACTGGCTCACAAAGTTGGACACAGCTTGCTTTGGCCATGTTTAAGAAGTCTGAAGGATTGAAGGAAAGAGATAAAGAAACAGTCCAAGATGCTGAGGAATTTGCACAGCTATACCAAGCACTGATTCAGCTCGACCAGTCTAAATGGAAATCCCCTCAATTCTTACCATTCACACAGGATGTGCGAAATCTTAATTCTCAGCTGTCTGAAAAACAACAGCAACACTTGGATGCCCTGAAAGAAGAGGCTTCCCTTTCAAACTGGAAATACCTGGTTAAAGTGACCCTGGTACAAGTTATCCTCTTCAACCGCCAAAGAGATCTATGGCTTCTAAATATCTCTTGAGTGGACGGTTTCGCACACGGAAGACGCCCTCAACTACTCCTGGTGTTGACAGCACTACCTGCTGCATGTCCGGAACAGGTAGCTCACCAGCTCAGTAGCCAGACTGCAGTTGGTGGAGACTAGTGTTGGGCCGGTATCGGAGCATG
This sequence comes from Thalassoma bifasciatum, assembly GCA_008086565.1. Lineage (NCBI taxonomy): Eukaryota > Metazoa > Chordata > Actinopteri > Labriformes > Labridae > Thalassoma > Thalassoma bifasciatum. The sequence goes on from RPOG01000632.1 coordinate 110,637, forward strand.
AGGCATTAAATCCGATCCGATATTAAACAAATGGCAGCCTGTGCTACAGTCTATGGCTGCAGCCTGCAGTGTTCCTTCACTCACACACAGCATGTCCAGGAGGCATAGTCTTAACGTGGTGATGCACATATACAGCGCAGTGCAAGCACGCTGGCAGAACAGAGGGATGAGGGGTGTGTTGGTTCTGAGCGGCGGGGTCGGCGCAGCATGGCTTCTCAAGTGTGGAATTTCTTTTCAGTTGAGACACCAAAAAGTAGCCACGCAAAGTGCAATGTGTGTGAAACAATGGTTCCGAGGGGTGGAAAGAGCGTTTTGACATACAACACCACCAATTTGAGCAAGCATCTAAAAAGTAAGTACGTGAAAGAAGCTGGGAGGGATAGAAGAAGGGAGCTGATACAACTCCAGGCTAAACAACAACACACACAGCACAAGATCGAGGCTTCTTTCAGAAAGCGTGAAAAACTTCCAGGTGACAACCCGATGGCTGCAAAGATTACAGAGAAGTTGATCCATTTCTAGATCTAGAACATACCATGCCATTACATATTGCACTCAGGTTGTTGCAACGCTATTTAATAAATGGCTTGAAATTTAGAATTTTTTCTTTTAATTTTGTGTTTTCTATGTTGCCTACTGTATCGGGTATCTGCAGAATTTAATTTTAAAAGATCAGAACGCATCGGATCGGAATGTAAAAAAAGTGTATCGGCCCATCTCTAGTGAAGACCTTCTGTAACCTCCATCTAGGCCCGGTGGAAAGGGGTAGAGGTCAGACATGAGGTGGTCCCTTATCTTGAGGGATTACCGTGAGATAAGGCAGCTGGTCCTTGGGAACTCTCTGGTGATGCAGCAGACTGAGATCCAGCTGGTGGAGGTTAACCAGAACACAATGGTACAGTGGCACAACAGCAGGCAGAGACAACAGGAGCTGTCCGTATTGCTACAGGGCACCATCACATCTTTATCCATTTCAGCTTCTGCAGAGCCTCTTCAGGTGGCCAGAGTGCCACCTGCTCACCCTGCAGCAGCTCAGCAGGAGCACCAGGACTGGTTACCTCTGAGCACAGCAGGCCAGGGACACCAGAAGCTAAGAGGCTCCAGTCAGGTCCACAAGATGTAACCACATCAGCAAAAAAAAAATAAAAAAAAAACCCTTCATGCCATTCCCTACAGCATTAAATTTTAATGATGTGTTTAACTGCTCACTCAAATGAATCACTACAATGGTAATGTTTCACCTTTAGAATTAAATTTTGTTAAAGGAGGAGTTTAAATATAATATTTATATTTTGAAAAAGTATTTCTACAAATACTTGAGTGTTTTTCAGACACTCATTGAAACAGGAGAGCTGGTACTTTCCTAAGAGGGGCCTGTGACTGTTGTCAGCTGCAGGTGTGTGGCTTCCACACCTGCTCCCAATCCTGCCTGAGCAGACACCTTACAGGCATGTTCACTCCCTCCTCCACCCTGCCCTCAGTCCCCTACATTATGTATTAAACTATTTTAGTTAGCTTGAATGCTTCAATTTCAAATTAAACATGTGCTGCAGTGGCAGAGATTCATCACTGAATTCCAAATAAATATCACCTGCATCAGCAGAGGAATTTCTGTTTATTTTTTGTTTCTAGTCCAATTTAAATTGTTTGGCCTCGTGATATTTGTGTTGCTTTCTGTGTGTGAGCTTGTAGTGAGGCAACTGCATCCATACATTTGTCTTTTCATTTATGTGTGGATTTGTCATTTATTTCAATGTGGAAACATCTAGGGTTTATTATATACAGACTTTGAATGTGTATTTATTCTTATGTTTTACAACCTGCTTTAAAAATGTACTTTCTATCTTGTAGAGCCACTGTGTAAGTTCAGTTTTGAAAACAGGTCATGGTTAACTTGCTTTGATTTATCCTTATTCAATAAAGGAACATCATGTTACTCTTTATATGTTTTAATTTATATATGGTATGTGAAGTTAATGCTCATAAATGTCAGCATAATGACAGTGGGTGAAAACATTGTGTAGAGGGCAGTAGAATAACTACTGGTTTTGATCTGATAACCAGGATATCCCGGCTCAATCCCTTACCCTAGTTTTGTGCAATGGGCTTCAGCTGTCATCTCAGTGTTTCGTGGTGTGTGCTGTGGCTCCCTGGACCTCTGAGGTCTTGGTACAGATGCCTCTGATTTTTCCATCCAGGTTTTGCATTTTACCTTAACCCTGTAAAGTCTGACCTACCACAAAATAGTCTGAAAATTCAATTTTTTTGGAACTGAGATGTTCATTAATCCTTTTTAAAAAATCCACAGAAATATTGCTTTATCATTTCATTCATGATATATTTCTTGCATCACATTTAACACTCTGGGAAGTTTTGCATACTCTTTTAAAATGATTTTATTAAAGTGCTTTAGTAAATATCCATTCATTTCATGCAGAAAACACTTGTTAAAATAAAAAAAGTAACTATTTTGATGTTATTCTTACTGCAACCTCTTGAAAATCAAGCAATGATTTTCCTGAAAATTTGTGAGTGGATGATTTCATGAGAGCAGACATTTTGAAAAGGGCCAAAATACAACTTGTATTTTTTTTTGTACTTTTTAAGCTAATTGTAGTGATATGACAATCCTCAAGATGTAACAATCTGTTTTTTAAAAAATTTTTAACAGGTTTTTAAACAAACTATTTATCATGTGCTGATGAGATAGCGGCCTTTGAACTCATGTATCAAATATGATATGTTTGGCTATAAAGGGTTAACCCCATCAACTCACTTTGGAAAGTTTTCTTAGTTACTGTGAGTAAGAACAACACTCCCTCCAGCCACTGTGTGCACTGTGAAAGGAATGATGCCATGTTTAAGTGCCATGTGTGTCTATGGCCAAATACAGTTCTGGGCTGGTTATGCTTACTCCCACTCTCTTCTACTTCCAGAGGTCGTCTCGGCTTTTTTGGGGTGTGTGCTGTGGCTCCCTGGACCCCTAGGATCCCCCTCAGGTCCCACTATATCCCATCCAGGTACAGCGTTTTACCTTTAACCCCTGTCAATGGTGTGTGTGTGTGTGTGTGTGTGGGCTCTCGCCACTTTTATGCTTTTGTTACACTGAGTCTTGAGCTGCTTTATTTTTTTAATTCATCATTTTCCATTAACTCCCTTTTAGAAATTAAAGTTAGTTACAGAAAATAAAACTTAAACCTCCTCTGGCCACTTTGTGAATTGTCCAAAATTAGCGATCCGGACAGGATACAGGTTTTGTACCAGGCTTTAAATACGCTTCTTTTGGCTCTGAACCCTGCTTTTTTTTTTTCTTTTGGCTACCTGTGTATGTGACTTCTGGTACTTCCGGAGCCAGCCTCAAGTGGTCACTCGAGGAACAGCAATTTTTTAGCACTTGCGCATTGTCTCATATTTTCAGACTGGAGGTTGCCGCTTGGTATTGACCCAGGTGTGTGTTTACAAGTGCCGATCTGCTTATTGTTCCTCTCTCTCCCACTGTTTGATATCCTCTTGGTAGTTTGAGGTGTGCGCCGTGGCTTGTGTGGCCCCTCTGACCTCTGGGTGTTGCAGTCAGGTGCCTCTACATCCCATCCAGGTATCACTTTAAGCCCTTTTCCTCCTTCATGTGTGCGTGCCTGCACCCTGGGCATATTGCTAGGTCTCTCACTTTTCTTACACTGAGTCTCAGGCTGCTGTGTTGAACTGGTGGCTGTTTAGGAGGCCCTCTTGGAGTAGGGCACCTAGTTACCCGGGTAATGGAGCTGTTGTCAGCCCCTTTTAACCTGTTTTGAATCCCAAATTGTTCCCTTGAAGTATGTTTTTTTTTTTCCAGACCTCCCTAGAGCTTGAGAGGTACGGTCATTTTCAAATTGAAGTAATTCTTTTTCACACTATTTTTTCATTTACTCCCCCTTCTTGAGACTCATTTTAGTTAAATGGAGTTTGAAGAAAAAAAAAAAAAGTCATTCAGCCACTTTATACTGTTTTGGGAAGGGATTGTTCACACTGATCTGAAGCCACATGTTATAGCTGTATGTGTTCTCTGTGTTCCCTCCTCTCCTCTCCTTGTTTCCAGGTGAGCCTTCTGATCAGCAACGAGGTTCACCTGCTCTCTGCTGTTTGCTGTAGACAGAGGCTTTTGAGTTGAGGACTGCTGCCTCTTACGATGGGATTTTGTTGTTTAGTTTGTGCACTTTATTCCCGGTGTTTCATCAATAAATCCTTTTTTTGTATTGTTTCAGGTGTGTTTTAGTATTTTCATGTGAATCTGTTTGTGGATAGCTGTTGGCTCCATGGGGTCACTTGTAGTTAGGGCATAACAAATGATCACAAGAGATCAAGCAGACACTTTATAGTTGAGTCTACTCGTATGAATCCATTTTGTTTGTGACAGCTCTCCACTTTTTGTGTGGGACATCATAAGTGACTGTTTTGAGATGCTTGTAAACGTGGTAATTTTGCTTATTTTCTGATGTTAATGGTGGTAACCATTTTGTTTTTCTGTAGGAGTGGCTCCCACTTTGTTGGCTGCCTTTTGATTTGATTCCCACCTTGAACTCTGTAGCACAGGGATGTCCAAACTAAAGCCCAGGGGCCAATTGTGGCCCACTGTCTATTTTCATTCGGCCCCCAGCTTTCATTTTAACATGTACTAATATATCTTGTAACATCTAACAATAATTTGAACTGTGAATAGGTCACTCCCAGACAAAAATAAGAATAAAAATAAAAAGAATAAATAGCACATGAAAGGGCAAAGCACTGAATTAAAGTTATAGAATGGTGAAGAAAATCCTGATCCTGCCATTTAAAAAGAAAAAAACATATTTCCCGGTTTTGATTTTATCTCATAGGTCTGTGATAGTAGCACTAGCATGTTTAGCTAAACTTGGAGATAGTTTTCTGTTTGTTTGTTTATGTTTTACAGAAACTACCAAAACAAAATAGTTTGCAAATTGGGCACTCATTTGTTACTTTCACTGCTTATAAACATATCCGTCGGCCCCTGGTCATTTCCACAGAATGCACTACGGCCCTTTTGGATAAAAGTTGGGACACCCCTGCTGTAGCATTGTATCTGGCACTTTTTAATTGTAATCCTGTGTTCCACCAGGGATTCACGTTTGCACCTTTTAACAGCAACAGTCATAACTATTTGTGCAATTGGCAGTCTTTATGCACAGCCGTGTAAGACACCTCTGTAGTTGAACTTATATTCTAGTTTTGTTATTTCAATTCAATAAATAAATATATTCCATAAAGTAATTTTGAAAAATTTGACTGCAAAACGAATAATTCATTGATTTCAGGGTGGGGATGTTACAGCTGTATGTGTTCTTTGTGCTCGCCCCTCTCCTGCTCATTTCCAGGTAAAGACTCTGATTAGCAACGAGGCTCACCTGGTGACATCCTTCACAAGCTCACTGCTGTTTGCAGCAGTCAGAGGCTTTTGAGTTGAGGACTGCTGCTTCTCATTTTGGGATTTTATTGTGTTCAGTTTGTTCACTTTATTCCTAATTTTTTATCAATGAATCCCTTTTTTAAAATTGATTACGGTGTGTTTTAGTATTTTCATGTGAATCTGTTTGTGGATAGTTTATCGTCATAGGGCCACCTTTAGTTGAGGCGTAACACCACAGAACATCATGATGGTGAATCACCCACTGATGGAAAAGCTATCAACTTTGGCTTGACTTCTTACTTGGCAACAATTTTTTAGAGATTTTTCGAAAATTAATTTCCATTCCTGATCCATGAAATGTCTTTGATCTTGATCCCTGAAGTTTTTGTCAACAGTCTATATTTTTTGATGGGTTGGGCTTTACAGGGTTAAATTCAAATGGTCATAGACTTTTTTATAAACATATTTACCTATATAGTATATCTTTAGTCTGATATTTGTCTGTAGAGATGTGATAAAAGGCAGCAAAAGCAATGAAAGCAACATATTATTATTATAGATACAAAAAATATTTCTTATTTACAAAACAAAGTTCATTCTTAAATAAATAAAAATTAAAAAAAACAAAAATAAAAACAGAAGAGCCTCAGGGACACGTACACAATTCCTCGATAGCCAGCCCGTTCCCTGCAGAGATTGGTACCCCACGAGTTAATAAGCTACTTGGCTGGGTCCAAATTTAGCGAAACTGTGCTAGCTTCATAAATTAATTTGTGAATTTGAAATTTCACATGAGTCTTTACTTGGGGCTCTAATCTCTCCAGGGAAGGAGCTAGGCTATCGAGGAATAGTTGATCCTCTGAGCGGGGAGGCTGTGGTGCAGGAGGATGAGACTGAAGAGCCTGGAGCAGCAACCGCTGGATCTCTTGATTGTTGGCGTCCTCATCCTCCCGCACTCTTCTGGTTCTCTTCTTCCCTGTATATCAAAGAAACACAATGCATAAAATCAATGTGTGTGTGTGTGTGTGTGTGTGTGTGATAATGCAAAACCTGCACACGTAACTACACATGTAAAAAAAAAAAAAAAAAGGCCAAAATTTGTCGTGTACATACCGCTCCGAGGTGTTGCAGATAAAGATAGGGCAGCAGCAGGGGCAGAAGAAGAAGGGCCTGGAGTTGGGAAATCGGTGGGGCCAGGGAAGCTGGTGGGGCTGGGGAAGAGACAACAGGCTCCTCCTCCTCAGGAAATTCTTCTTATGCATTATGACAAAAATGTATGAATTTTACAAACATAAAAATACACTCAAATCTAACAGTTCAGCCACAGTAATACCAAGTCTCCACAACACTTTTTAAACTGCTGATTAGTTGAGGTTGTGAAAAATAAATACATTTGCTGAGTCTGACAGCAGGCATCCTCCTACATGATGATGTATTTTATTAACAAACCTCTCTGAGATGAGCCTGCTGCCTCTTCTTCTTCCTCCAACTCCGTACTCTGAAGGGTCCAATCCTCCTCGACCCCCTGCTCCATGTTTCCACTGGTTGCTCGTGGAGCAATAAAGGGGTCGAGGAAAGAAAGAACCCCCAGGTACCTCCACTTTCTTCCTGACCCTGCTGCTGACCCACTCTGGGGGAGCTTTCTGCGCTCTCTTGTGTGTATGTCCCTGAGGCTCTTCCACTGTTTTTTACACTTTTCAACGGTAAAAACATAACGCACCTAGATCGATTAATTTTAAATAGATGCCTTTGTTGAATCAACGAGAGGTGACGTTAGTAAAGCTAGCCATGTTAGCATGCTAGTGCAACAGACTAAAAAAAAGTGATGCAATACGAGCAAAACAGAGAAAAAAAACTTACTTGGCTCTCCAAGCTCCTGGCTTATGCTCACCCAGGCCTTCTCTTTGATGTGCCTGTCCCTGAACAAAGGACAGGTCACAGCGTATAGCTCTGGGTGAGCAGCGACGGCAATTATGAGTCCCTCCATTTTTGTTAAGACAATGGCAAGTCCACCGAAACCCCAGGACGCTCTGCGTCAGCGACGATCTCCACGCTGATTGGCTGTCGCGGCGACAAAACGCTCGATCGCTGGAAAAGTTCAAATATTTCAACTCGAGCGTCAAATCGCGGGTTTAAATTGACATTGTATGTAACTTTGTCGTTTGACAAATTTTTATCGCTTTTGGTGGGTACGCCCCAGGGTAAGGATGAGAGAAACGTTTCTACCAGGTATCGTAATTTTTTAAAGTTTTCCCGGCTCATATCTGGAATACATGGGGAGGCGGGGCTTATGACCTATACTGCAGCCAGACACCAGGGGGCGGGGCATCTGCTGGAGGCTTCAGTTTGAGCCGAACATCGTTACGTCCACTTGTTATACAGTCTATGGTTAAGATATACAAATTTCACCTACAGTCCGGAAAGGGACTGTGGATCAGAAACTGTTTAGTAGGACATGTTTTTTTTTTTTTTTTTTTTTTTTTTTTTTTTTTTTTTTTTTTTTTTTTTTTTTTATCCTGAAATGCTGAGCAAACAGCATTTCAACATAATATGTGATCTGTTTCCCTCTGAAAGAGAAAAACTTTTTTTTCTTTTTGTTAAATTCATATGTATTCAACATCAAGTTTATTTTATTACTTTATATGTGTGTTGCGAGGTTGTTGTTGAATGTTTATATGAAATTTGAAGCAGATTGGACTTTGACGACTAAATTCATGAAACCACATCAGAATTTGACGCTTTACTAGAGACACAGCGTTTACACTGAGTACTTTTACATGGTGCTTCTTCAAGATGTTTTTGAGGTTTCTGCACAAAATGGAAAAAATTAACTTGAAAGGGGGAGGAGTTATTTACCACAGAGTAAAAGTTATAATTGAATATGATTGGTGACATTTGAACGTAAACAAGGAGAAGAGAAAGCTGTTTTCTTACGTTCAAATGAGAGAACCTGATGATGTCATGAGTGAAGGGAGCGGAATGTTCCTTTAAAGACCTTTAGAGTTCAGACTGTTGATGTCACTGAGATCAGTTCTGCTACAGTGGATCAACAGATTTGTTAAGGTCAGAGTCTGGGCTGCTGGGATTTCAACATGCAGCATTTGCTGTAGGAAAATTCAGGTGATTTAATACTTTTGTTAAATTATAGAGAATGAGGGGAAGGTATGATGTTTGTAACAAAGGAGGATCAGTTTACTTGTGTGGTTGATGTTATGAGTCACAGATTGGATGACTTTATTGCATTGTCAAATATGTCTTTTATAAGTAAAACAGGTTTTTGTGCCAGGACTATTTTCAACGAAAAATGATTTGAAGGTATTTATCACAAATGTGAAGTGCTGTTTTCTACTCAATGCTCATGATTTAGACTCAGGATGTTAAGATATATTTATTTAAAGTGGTATGTTTTATCTTCTTTCTTATTGACATGACGGGAACATTTCAAGAGATTTTTTTTTGTATGATGCCTGAAAACACCATGATCGGGTGTGTTGTTGTTGTTGCTGAGTCTCAGGGGGGCAACTTTGTTGGTTAATATTCCTGAAATCTGCTGCAAAAGTGTATTTTTTTTTTTTTTTTTTTTTTTTTTTTTTTTTTTTTTTTTTTTTTTTTTTTTTTTTTTTTTTTTTGAGATTTTTTTTTTTCAGTTACATACTTTTGTGTATGGCTCTAGTTGCTGAATCTCAGGGAGCCTTTTTGTTGGTTTATATTTTTCTGTGATCAGCTGCATCAAAATGTGTTGTTGAATTTTCTTGTTAAATGCTCTGGTCTACTTTTTTTTGTTGCTGAATCAAACTTTGTTGGTTTGTATTCCTGTTCTCACCTGCAACATGTGTTGTGTTGAGTTTTTCTTGATTTGTTTTTTTATTTTGTTTGGATGTGTTTATTGCAGTTGCTGGATCTCAGGGAGGCTACTTAGTTAGTTTATATTCCTGAGATCAACTGCAACATAATAAGTGTTATGTTGAGTTCCCCTTGTGATTTGTTTTTGGGAAACATGCTGGGGTGTATTATTGTTGTTGATTAATTTCAGGGAGGCTTTTTGTTGGTTTATATTACCAGGTAAAACTGCAACAAAATTGGTTTGGTTGAGTTTTCTTCACGGATCTTTTTTTACATCACTTGCTCTGGTTTACTTTTTAGTTGCTTTATCTCAGAGTAAATCTAACTTTATTGGTTTGCATTCCTGAAGTCACCTGCAACAACATGTGTTGTTGAGTTTTTCTTGAATTATATTTTTATTTGTGTTACTTTTCAACACGTTCAGGAGGCCACTTTTTTGGTATCACTCCCTGAGTTTTAACGTAAAGTTATGTTCTTTGTTGAACATTTCTTAAGATTTGCTTTGTGGTAACAGGCTTGGGTGAATTGTTGCAGTTGCTGGATTTCAGGGAGACTACTTGGTTAGTTCATACTCCTGAGATTAACTGCAACATAATGTGTGTTTTGTGGAGTTTCCCTTGTGATTAGTTTTTGGGAAACATGCTGGGTGTATTGTCTTAGTTGCTGGACCCCAGGGAGGCATTTTTTTTGTATTTGATATTCCTGAGGTCAACTGCAATAGTATGTGTTGAGTTTTCCTGGAGGATTGCTTTTGGGGAACATGTCTAGATGTATTGAAGGCTGCTTGAGTGTATTTTTGTTGTTGATGAATCTGAGGGAGGCTTTTTTGTTGGTTTACCCGTAGATTCCTGTGATTAACTGCAAGAACTGTTGTTTTTTTTAGTTGAATGCTCTGGTGTAGTTTTTTAGTTGCTGAATCTCAGGACAAATCTAATTTTGTTGGTTTCTATTCCTGAAATTAACTACAACAGTATGTGTTGTATTGATTTTTTTTTGCTCGAGTTGTTTTTTATTCCACACATTTGGGTGTATTATTGTAGTTGCTGGATATCAGGGGGCCACGTTTTTGTTGGTACATACTCCTGGGATCAACTGCAACATCTCAGGGATCTCAGGGAGGCATTTTTTTGTGTTTGATATCCCTGAGGTCAACTACAACAAAATTTGTTTTGTTGAGATTTCTTTGTTTTTTTTTAGTTACTTGCTCTGGTTTACTTTTTCATTGTTGAACATCAGGCTGAATCTAAAAAAAAAAAAAAAAAAACCCTAACAAATCTAACTTTGTTGGGGTTTTTTTTTTATTTGTTTTTGGGTCACATACTCTTGTGTACTGTTGTAGTTGCTGGATCTTAAGGAGGCCAGTTTGTGGGTTGGTTATCCTTGAATATCTGCATCACTGTGTTATGTTGAAAATATTTTTGGGTTTGTCTTGAGGGATTTGCTCAAGGTGTAATATTAAAGTTGCTGGATCTCAGGGAGGCTACTCTGTTGTTTGTGTTCCTGAGAGCTACTGCAGTAATGTGTGTTTTATGAATTTTGGTTCACATAACTGAGAATCAACTGCAACAATATGTATTTTGTTAAGTTTTCCTTGTTTTATAAGTTACATGCTGTGGTTTACTTTGTTGTTGTTGTTGAGTCTGAGTGAATCTTACTTTACTCAAGTTTGTTAAATTCATATGTATTCAACATCAAGTTTATTTTTATTACTTTATATGTGTGTTGCATGGTTGTTGTTGAATGCTTATATGAAATTTGAAGCAGATTGGACTTTGACTTGAATATGATTGGTGACATTTGAACGTAAACAAGGAGAAGAGAAAGCTTTTTGCTTACGTTCAAATGAGAGAACCTGATGATGTCATGAGTGAAGGGAGCGGAATGTTCCTTTAAAGACCTTTAGAGTTCAGACTGTTGATGTCACTGAGATCAGTTCTGCTACAGTGGATCAACAGATTTGTTAAGGTCAGAGTCTGAGCTGCTGGGATTTCAACATGCAGCATTTGCTGTAGGAAAATTCAGGTGATTTAATAATTTTGTTNAATTATAGAGAATGAGGGGAAGGTATGATGTTTGTAACAAAGGAGGATCAGTTTACTTGTGTGGTTGATGTTGTGAGTCACAGATTGAATGACTTTATTGCATTGTCAAATATGTCTTTTATAAGTAAAACAGGTTTTTGTGCCAGGACTATTTTCAACGAAAAATGATTTGAAGGTATTTATCACAAATGTGAAGTGCTGTTTTCTACTCAATGCTCATGATTTAGACTCAGGATGTTAAGATATATTTATTTAAAGTGGTATGTTTTATCTTCTTTCTTATTGACATGATGGGAACATTTCAAGAGATTATTTTGTATGATGCCTGAAAACACCATGATCGGGTGTGTTGTTGTTGTTGTTGTTGCTGAGTCTCAGGGGGGCAACTTTGTTGGTTAATATTCCTGAGATCTGCTGCAAAAGTGTATTTTTTGTTTTTTTTTTAGATTTTTTTTGTGTTACATACTTTTGTGTATGATTCTAGTTGCTGAATCTCAGGGAGTTTTTTTGTTGGTTTATATTCCTGTGATCAACTGCATCAAAATGTGTTGTTGAATTTTCTTGTTAAATGCTCTGGTCTACTTTTTTTGTTGCTGAATCAAACTTTGTTGGTTTGTATTCCTGAGGTCACCTGCAACATGTGTTTTATGTTGAGTTTTTCTTGATTTGTTTTTTATATTTTGTTTGGATGTGTTTATTGCAGTTGCTGGATCTCAGGGAGGCTACTTAGTTAGTTTATATTCCTGAGATCAACTGCAACATAATAAGTGTTTTGTTGAGTTTCCCTTGTGATTTGTTTTTGGGAAACATCCTGGGGTGTATTATTGTTGTTGATTAATTTCAGGGAGGCTTTTTGTTGCTTTATATTACCAGGTAAAACTGCAACAAAATTGGTTTGGTTGAGTTTTCTTCACGGATCTTTTTTCATCACTTGCTCTGGTTTACTTTTTAGTTGCTTTATCTCAGAGTAAATCTAACTTTGTTGGTTTGTATTCCTGAAGTCACCTGCAACAACATGTGTTGTTGAGTTTTTCTTGAATTATATTTTTATTTGTATTACTTTTCAACACGTTCAGGAGGCCACTTTTTTGGTATCACTCCCTGAGTTTTAACGTAAAAATGTTCTTTGTTGAATATTTCTTAAGATTTGCTTTGTGGTAACAGGCTTGGGTGAATTGTTGCAGTTGCTGGATCTCAGGGAGACTACTTGGTTAGTTCATACTCCTGAGATCAACTGCAACATAATGTGTGTTTTGTCGAGTTTCCCTTGTGATTGGTTTTTGGGAAACATGCTGGGTGTATTGTCTTAGTTGCTGGACCCCAGGGATGCATTTTTTTTGTATCTGATATTCCTGATGTCAACTGCAATAGTATGTGTTGAGTTTTCCTGGAGGATTGCTTTTGGGAAACATGTCTAGATGTATTGTAGGCTGCTTGAGTGTATTTTTGTTGTTGATGAATCTGAGGGAGGCTTTTTTGTTGGTTTACTCGTAGATTCCTGTGATTAACAGCAAGAACTTTGTTGTGTTGTCTTTTTTTTGAGTTGAATGCTCTGGTCCACTTCTTTAGTTGCTGAATCTCAAGACAAATCTAACTTTGTTGGTTTATATTCCTGAAGTTCACTACAACAGTATGTGTTGTATTGATTTTTTTCTCGAGTTGTTTTTTATTCCACACATTTGGGTGTATTATTGTAGTTGCTGGATATCAGGGGGCCACGTTTTTGTTGGTGCATCTTCCTGGGATCAACTGCAACATCTCAGGGATCTCAGGGAGGCATTTTTTTGTGTTTGATATCCCTGAGGTCAACTACAACAAAATTTGTTTTGTTGAGATTTCTTTGTTTTTTTTAGTTACTTGCTCTGGTTTACTTTTTCATTGTTGAACATCAGGCTGAATCTGAAAAAAAAAAACCTAGGAAATCTAACTTTGTTGGGGATTTTTTATTATTTGTTTTTGGGTCACATACTCTTGTGTATTGTTGTAGTTGCTGGATCTTAAGGAGGCCAGTTTGTGGGTTGGTTATCCTTGGATTATCTGCATCACTGTGTTATGTTGAATATATCTTTAGGTTTGTCTTGAGGGATTTGCTCAAGGTGTAATATTAAAGTTGCTGGATCTCAGGGAGGATACTCTGTTGTTTGTGTTCCTGAGAGCTACTGCAGTAATGTGTGTTTTATGAATTTTGGTTCACATAACTGAGAATCAACTGCAACAATATGTATTTTGTTGAGTTTTCCTTGTTTTATAAGTTACAGGCTGTGGTTTACTTTTTTGTTGTTGTTGAGTCTGAGTGAATCTTACTTTACTCAAATTTGTTAAATTCATATGTATTCAACATCAAGTTTATTTTTATTACTTTATATGTGTGTTGCGAGGTTGTTGAATGTTTATATGAAATCTGAAGCAGATTGGACTTTGACTTGAATATGATTGGTGACATTTGAACGTAAACAAGGAGAAGAGAAAGCTGTTTGCTTACGTTCAATACTCTCTTGGACTACTACAGTACTCACTTCCCTCGCCTTACAAGGAAATTTCTGGAAATCTCAAGTCTGACAACTACAGTGACTCTAGTCAAGACGATGTCACCTAGTTGTCTAAACAATTCCAGTCTCAGACAGCTGCTGGGATTTCAACATGCAGCATTTGCTGTAGGAAAATTCAGGTGATTTAATAATTTTGTTTAATTATAGAGAATGAGGGGAAGGTATGATGTTTGTAACAAAGGAGGATCAGTTTACTTGTGTGGTTGATGTTGTGAGTCACAGATTGAATGACTTTATTGCATTGTCAAATATGTCTTTTATAAGTAAAACAGGTTTTTGTGCCAGGACTATTTTCAACGAAAAATGATTTGAAGGTATTTATCACAAATGTGAAGTGCTGTTTTCTACTCAATGCTCACGATTTAGACTCAGGATGTTAAGATATATTTATTTAAAGTGGTATGTTTTATCTTCTTTCTTATTGACATGATGGGAACATTTCAAGAGATTATTTTGTATGATGCCTGAAAACACCATGATCGGGTGTGTTGTTGTTGTTGTTGTTGCTGAGTCTCAGGGGGGCAACTTTGTTGGTTAATATTCCTGAGATCTGCTGCAAAAGTGTATTTTTTGTATTTTTCTGAGTGAATCTTACTTTGTTGGTTTGTATTCCTGAAGTCACCTGCATCAACATGTAACCTGTTGAGTTTTTTTCTTGATTTTGTTTTTTCATTTCACATGTTTTGATGTTGTATTGTAGTTGATGAGTCTCAGAGAGGCTACTTAGTTGTACTACTACTTAGAGTGTTACCGCAAAAAAAAAAAAAAAATGTTGAGTTTTTCTTCAAATTTGATCCTGATGGTATTTTTTTAGTTGCTGGATATATTGCTTGACAGCAAAACCAGTTTTTATCTTGAGTTTTCTTGATTCAAACATGCTGGAGTGTATTGTCCTAGTTGCGGGGAGGTTACTTTACTGGTCTATCTTCTCTAGTGTTTCTGCAAAAATATGTGTTTTGTTGAGAATTTCTTGGAATTTCATCTTAAGAAGCTGGATATCAGGGAAAATATTCCTGAGATCAACTGCAACGATTTGGTTTGTTATGTTTTTCTTAGTACTTGTTTTTGTGGTAACATACTTTTGTGTATTGGTGTAGTAGCTTGATCTCAGGGGACAGGTTTGTGGGTTGGTAATCCTGAGATCATCCGCTTCACTGTGTGTTTTGTTGATTGTTCCTTGATTAGTGTTCTGATCCACATGTTTGTGTGTTTAGTTGTGGTTTTCAGATCACAGAATCTCAGGCGATTTTGGAGTGTTTGATATTCCTAAGCTCTACTTCAACAGTATTTGTTTTGTTGAGCTTGATTTTTTTTTTTTTTATAATTTCACATGCTTGGGTGTACCACCGTTGTAGTTGCTAGATCTCAGGGAGGCCACTTTGTTGGTTAATAGTCCCAAGGTCAACTGCAACTATTTTGCTTGTTGAGTTTTTCTGTGAGATTTGTTCTATTGGGATAATTTTTTTTTTAAAAATGTTTGTGTGTATTGCTGTATTGGACCTCAGAAAGGCTAGTTCATTGGTTGATAGTCCTGAGGTCAACTGCAACTGTCTGTTTTGTTGAGTTTTCTTTGGATTGTTTTTGGTTAAAATACTTTTGTTGTATTGATGTAGTTGCTGGATCTCTGGGAGGCCGGTTTGTGTGTTCATGTACTTGAGGTTTACTGCGACGTGACTGTTTTGTTGAGTTCCTTTGGAGAACATTTTTCAGGATTATGCTTGGTTGTGTTGTAGTTGCTGGATCTCTGGGAGGCCTCTTTGTTGTTAGATTTATCTGAGATCCACTGCAACAATGTGTTTTGTTGAGTTTTGCTTTGGATTTGTTTTTGTAGTCACATACTTTCGTGTAAGGTTGTAGTTGCTGGATCTCAGCCACGTTGTTGGTATATACTCCTGTGATCAACTGCAGCAATGTGATTTTGTTGAGTTTCCCTTGTGATTTGTTTTTGGGAAATATGCTTGGTTGTACTATCTCAGTTGCTGGATCTCAGGGAGGCCACTTAGTTGTTTGAAATTCCTGTGGTCAACTGCGACAAAATGTGTGTTATGTAGAGTTTTCCTTGAATTGTTTTTGGGACACATTTCTAGGTGTATTGAAGGATGCTTGTGCGCATCATTGTAGTTGATAAATCTCATGGAGGCTTTTTTTGTTGGTTTATATTCCTGAGATCAACTCCATGAAATTTGTTGTGTTGAATTAATTGTGTTTTTTGAGTTAAATGCTCTAGTCTACTTTTTTAGTTGCTGTATCTCAGGCTGAATCAAACTTTGTTGGTTTGTATTCCTGAAGTCAACTGCAAAGACAAGTGTTGAGTTGAGTTTTTCCTGATTTGTTTTTTGATTCATATGTTTAAGTGTATTTATTGTAGTTGCTGGATCTCTAGGGAAGCTACTTGATTAGTTTGTTTTTTTGGGATCACTGCAACAATATGTGTGTTTTGTCAAGTATTTCTGCAGATTTTATTTTGGAAAACATGTTCGGGTGTACTGTCGTACCGGCTGGATATCAGGGGGGCCACTTTGTTGCTTGAAATGCCTGAGGTCAAATGCAACAAAATGTGTGTGTGATGTTGACTTCTGCTTGAGAATCATTTATGGGAAACACACCGTGGTGTATTGTTGAATGCTTGTGTGTATAACTGTAGTTAATTAATCTCAGGCAGGCCTTTTCTTTTTGGTTTACATTCATGTGATCACCAGGAAAAATGTTAATTTGAGTTTTCTTGATTGAAACATGCTGGGGTGTATTGGTGTAGTTGCAGGAGGGCCACTATACCAGTCAATCTTCTGAAGGGTTACTGCAAAAATGTGTTTTGTTGATAATTTCTTGATCTTTCATCTTGGGAATATATTTGGTTGAATTTTTTTAGTGGTTGGATCTCAGAGAGCCCACTTTTTCGTTGGCATGTATTCCTGAGATCAACTGCAACGATTTGGTTTGTTGAGTTTTTCTTAGTGTTTGTTTTTGAGACACATACTTTTGTGTGTTGGTGCAGTTACTGGATCTCAGGGAGGCAGGTTTGTGGGTTGGTATTCCTGAGATCATCTACTTCACTGTGTGTTTTGTTGAAAATATCTTTGGGTTTGTTTTGAGGGTGTTTGCTTGAGTGAAATGTTGTAGTTCTGGATCTCAGGGAGGCCATGTTGTTGGTTAATAGTCCCACGGTCAACTGCGACAATTTTGCTTGTTGAGTTTGTCTATGAGATTTGTTCTATTGGGAATTTTTTTTTGTGTGTATTGCTGTATTGGACCTCAGAAAGGCTAGTTCATTGGTTGATAGTCCTGAGGTCAACTGAAACTGTCTGTTTTGTTGAGTTTTCTTTGGATTGTTTTTGGTTAAAATACTTTTGTTGTATCGTTGTGGTTGCTGGATCTCAGGGAGGCCACTCGGTTTGTTCATATTCCTGAGGTCAACTGCAACTATGTGTGTTTTGTTGAGTTTCCCTTGTGATTTGTTTAGTTGTTAGGTCACATCCTTGTCTGTATTGTCTAATTTTTTGGATTTCAGGGAGGCCACTCTTTTTGGTCAATAGTCCAAAGGTCAACTACAACTGTCTGTATTGTTTAGTACTTCTACGGACTTGTTTTTTTTGGGTAGCATAATTTTGTGTATGGTTGTAGTTGCTGAATCTCAGCAGGGGGTTCTTTGTTGGTATATATTCATGAGATCAACTGCATCAATGTGTGTGTTTTTTTGAGTTTTCCTTGAGAATTTCTTCAGGATACATGTTTGAGTGTAATGCTGTCATGGAGTAATCTCAAGGAGGCCACTTTGTTGTTTGAAATTCCTGAGGTCAACTGAAACATTATGTGTTATGTTGAGTTTTCCTTAAGAATCGTTTTTTGGAAACATGCTTGGGTGTATTGTTGTAGTTGCTGGTTCTCAGGGGTGCCTTTTTGTTGGCTGGTTGATATTCCTGAGGTCAACTGCAACAACTTTTTTTTTTTTTTTGAAGAATTGTGTTTTGGAAACATACTTTAGTGTATTGCTACAGTTGCTGGATTTTAGGGAGGCAACTCTTTTGGAATATACTGTATTCCTAAGCCATTCTCAGGACAAGTGTTTTATTGAGTTTTTTTGAGATTTGTTTTTTGGTTACATGCTTGGTTTATTGTTGTAGTAGCTGGATGTCAGAAAGGATACGCTGTTGTTGATAGTTTTGAGGTCAACTGCACCTGTTTGATTTGTTGAGTTTTTCTTAAAAATTGTTTTTGGGAACATACTTTGGTGTAATACTTCAGTTGCTGAATCTCAGGGAGCAAGTTTTTGGTTGAGTTCCTTAAGAGTTTATTGGAAAAATGTGTGTTTTTTTAAGTTTTTCCTTGAATATTTATTTTTTAAGTCACATTCTTGGGTGACTTGTTGTAGTTGCTGAATCTATTTTGTTGGTTCTTATACTTGAGATCAACTTTTTTTTTTGATATTCCTGAGTTTTATGGCAACACTGTTTTTTATTTCATTCTATTTTGTTCAGGGGTTTTTTGAGAATTTTTCTGGGGAAACAAGCTTGTATCGTTGCAGTTGTGGAATCTCAGAGAAGTGACTTTGTTGGTGTATCTTCTTGAGTTTAACTGCAACAAATTGTGTTTTGTTGAGTTTTCTTCATGATAGTTTTCGTAAACATACTTTGGTGTATAACTTCAGTTGCTGGATCTCAGTGAGGCAACTTTTTTGGTTGATTTCCTTGAGATTTATGGAACAATTTGTGTTTTAGGCTTTTTCCTTGGATATATTTTGAAGTCACATTCTTGGGTGTAATGTTGTAGTGGCTGAGTTTAGGGAGACCACTTTGTTGGTCCTTATTCCTGCAACAAGCTGCAACAAATTGTAATTTGTTGAGTTATTCTTGGGATTTTGTTTCTTGGTTCAATGCTTGGTTGTATTGTTGTGGATTCTGGATCCCAGGGAGAGGGTCACTTTTTGAATCATGCTTGGCTGTTTATTTGAAGTTGCTGGATCTCAGAGTCCATTTTGTTGGATTATATTCCTGAGTTTCATGTCAATTGCAACAATATGTGTTGTGTTGAGTTTTTCTTTAAGACGTTTTTGAGAAACATGCTTGGGTTTATGGTTGTAGTTGCTGAATTTAGGGAGACTGATTTGGTGGTTGATTTCCTTATTGTCAGCTGCAACAATATGTGTTTTGATAATTATTCCTTTGTTGTTCCTTTTCGATCAAATTCTTGAGTGTATTGTCATTGCTGGTCCTCAGGGGAAGCTTCCTGGATGGCTGGTAGTCCATAGGTCAAGGGCAACCACATGTGTTTTGTTGAGTATTGTATTGGGATTTGTTTTTTGGTCACATGCTGGAGTGTAAAGCAGTGGTTCAAGGGGTGAGAGGACAGTTCTGGTGGTGAGGGAGGAGTGGGTTATGAGTGAGATGAGGGGGGACAAAACTGGAGCAGCAGCTTTGACAATAGCAGTATGACAGGAGTCCAGTTGGCAGGTGGAGGTTTTTGATTTTTTGGTTGATAGTTATTAGGTCAACTACAACAGTTTGTTTGGCTCGGTTTTTCGTTTGATTTGTTTTTGGGTTACAACCTTTTGTGTTTCGTTGTAATTGCTGGATCTCAGGGAGGCCAATTTGTTGGTTCATATACTTGAGATCAACTGCAGTGATATGTGTTTTATTGGGTTTTTCTCTGGAATTTGTTTTTTGGGAAAAATGCTGGGGTGTATTGTTGTAGTTGCTGGTTCTCAGGGGTGCCATTTTGTTGGCTGGTTGATATTCCTGAGGCCAACTGCAACAATTTTTTTTTTTTTTTTTTTCGAAGAATTGTGTTTTAGAAACATTCTTTAGTGTAAACCAAGTCAACGACCTAAAAACCCTCCGTTGAGAAAACCTTATATGACATAAGGATTCGGTAAGAGTCCTGTTCACAAAATACCTCAAAAAAACTCTAAACAAAAAACCATTGTACGAACCAAATAACAACATCATCGACCTACAGTCTTTCCTATGAGACAACCAACTATCAAAACTCGTCAACTGCACTTGTTTGATTTGTTGAGTTTTTCTTAAAAATTGTTTTTGGGAACATACTTTGGTGTAATACTTCAGTTGCTGAATCTCAGAGAGGCAACTTTTTGGCTGAGTTCCTTGAGAGTTTATTGGAAAAATGTGCTTTTTCTTAAGTTTTTCCTTGAATATTTTTTTATTAAGTCACATTCTTGGGTGACTTGTTGTAGTTGCTGAATCTATTTTTTTGGTTCTTATACTTGAGATCAACTGCAATGATATTTTGATATTCTTGAGTTTTATGGCAACAGTTTTTTATTTCATTCTATTTTTTTCAGGGTTTTTTTGAGAATTTTTCTGGGGAAACAAGCTTGTATTGTTGCAGTTGTGGAATCTCAGAGAAGCCACTTTGTTGGTGTATCTTCTTGAGTTTAACTGCAACAAATTGTGTTTTGTTGAGTTTTTCTTCCTGATGTTTTTGGGAACATGCTTTGGTGTATAACTTCAGTTGCTGGATCTCAGTGAGGCAACTTTTTTGGTTGATTTCCTTGAGGTTTATAGGAACAATTTGTGTTTTAAGCTTTTTCCTTGGTTACATTTTTTGAAGTCACATTCTTGGGTGTAATGTTGTAGTGGCTGAATTAAGGGAAACCACTTTGTTGGTCCAAATTTGTTGCACAAGCTGCAACAAATTGTGATTTGTTGAGTTATTCTTGGGACTTGTTTTTTGGGTTGAATGATTGGGTGTTATTGGTGTTTATTCTGGATCCCAGGGAGAGGGTCACTTTTTGAATCATGCTTGGCTGTTTATTTGAATCTGAAGCTGGATCTCAGAGGCCATTTTGTTGGATTATATTTCTGAGTTTCATGTCAATTGCAACAATATGTGTTGTGTTGAGTTTTTCTTTAGGACATTTTTTGAGAAACATGCTTATGGTTGTAGTTGCTGAATTTAGGGAGACTGATTTGGTGGTTGATTTCCCTATTGTCAGCTGCACTAATAAGTGTTTTGTTAATCATTCCTATGGTGTTCCTTTTGGGTCAAATTCTTGAGTGTATTGTCATTGCTGGTCCTCGGAGAGGCTTCTTTGATGGCTGGTAGTCCATAGGTCAAGGGCAACGATGTGTTTTGTTGAGTATTGTATTGGGATTTGTTTTTTGGTCACATGCTGGAGTGTAAAGCAGAGGTTTAAGGGCTGAGAGGACAGTTCTGGTGGTGAGGGAGTAGTGGGTTATGAGTGAGATGAGGGGGGACAAAACTGGAGCAGCAGCTTTGACAATAGCAGTATGACGGGAGTCCAGTTGGCAGGTGGAGGTTTTTGATTTTTTTGGTTGATAGTTTTGAGGTCAACTACAACAGTTTGTTTGGCTCAGTTTTTCGTTTGATTTGTTTTTGGGTAACAAACTTTTGTGTATTGTTGTAATTGCTGGATCTCAGGGAGGCCAATTTGTTGGTTCATATACTTGAGATCAACTGCAGTGATATGTGTTTTATTGGGTTTTTCTCTGGGATTTGTTTTTTTGGAAACATGCTGGGGTGTATTGTTGTAGTTGCTGTTTCTCAGGAGGCAACTTTGACTTTTTGATATCCTGAGTTTTATGGCAACAATATGTGGTTGTTTATTTTTTTCTGGAAATTTTTTTTGGGGGAAACAAACTTGTATTGTTGCAGTTGTGGAATCTCAGAGAAGCCACTTTGTTGGTGTATCTTCTTGAGTTTAACTGCAACAAATTGTGTTTTGTTGAGTTTTTCTTCCTGATTGTTTTTGGGAACATGCTCTGGTGTATAACTTCAGTTGCTGGATCTCAGTGAGGCAACTTTTTTGGTTGATTTCCTTGAGGTTTATTGGAACAATATGGGTTTGGTTAAGTTTTTTCCTTGGATATATTTTTAAGTCACATTCTTGGGTGTAATGTTGTAGTGGCTGAGTTTAGGGAGACCAGTTTATTGGTCCATATTCCTGCAACAAGCTGCAACAAATTGTAATTTGTTGAGTTATTCTTGGGATTTGTTTCTTGGGTTGAATCATTGTGTGTATTGTTGTTTACGCTGGATCTCATGGAGGCATTGTTTTGTGTTTGCTATACCAGATGTCAACTCAACAAATGTATTGAGAGAGATTTGATTTGAACCAGTTGAGGGAGGGTTGGGAGGGAACTAACCAAAAAAAAAAAAAAAAAAAAAAAAAAAAAAAAAAAAAAAAAAAAAAAAAAAAAAAAAAAAAAAAAAAAAAAAAAAAAAAAAAAAAAAAAAAAAAAAAAAAAAAAAAAAAAAAAAAAAAAAAAAAAAAAAAAAAAAAAAAAAAAAAAAAAAAAAAAAAAAAAAAAAAAAAAAAAAAAAAAAAAAAATAAAAAGAAACAACACACAAACAAACAAACAAGATACTAAGACTTATTAAATGAAAGTAGGAATCAAATACATTTCTAACAAAAGAAAAAAAAAATGACAAAGGACAAAACTCAAATCAAAGTGAAAATCAAAATAAATTGTTAACAAAAGAAAAAACAAACAAAAAAGAAAACTCAAACTTCTCAAATTTAAGTAGTTATCAAAATCAATTGCTAACTGAAGAAAATAACTAAAAAACTAAAAAAAACAAAAACCTTAAACTAATCAAATCAAAGTAGGAATCCCAATAATTTGCCAACAGCGGAAAAAAACAACAACAAATGAAAAAAACGTTAAACTAAACAGAAAAGTAGAAATTAGAATCAATTGTTAACAGGAAAAACTAACAATCCAATAAAAAAATAATTCAAAAAAACCGAACAAATCAAAGTAGACATCAAAATGAATCACTAACAACAGGAAAACAACTTACTAGTAAAAAAGTAAAACTTAACAAATTTAAGTAGATATCAAAATAAAGTGCAAACAAAAGAAGAAAAAAAACTTACCAAAACAAATAAATACCCAAAACAAAGCAAATCAAAGTAGAAATCAAGGTTAATTGCTAACAAAGAAAAAACTAACAAACAAACAAAAAAAATAGAGAAATCAAATGAAACTAGAAATCAAAATTAATTTCTTGCAAAGAAAAAAATTACACTAACCAAAATTAACAAAAACTAAACAAATTTTTGTAGAAATCAAAACTGATTGCTAACAAAGGAAAAATTAATAAACCACAAATACCCCAAACTGAAAAAAATCAAGCAGAAATCAAATTAAATTGCAAACAAAGAAAAACTATTAAATCAAAAATACCAAAAACCAAACTAATAAAAGTAGATATCAAAATATATTTCCACGGCCAAAAAAAAACTGTAAGTAATCAAATAAATGTGGGAATCAAAATAAATCAGTAACAAAAGACAAAAGCTAACAAAAAAACCTTACTTGAAATTGAACAAATAAAAGGATGAATCATGATAAATTGCAAACAATGCAAAAACTATCACATCAAAAATACCAAAAACTGATCAAATTAAATTTGAAATTAAAATTAGATGCAAACAGAGGAGAAACCAAAACCCCAAAATACCCAAACCTAAACAAATTTAAGTAGAAATAAAAATAAACAACCTAAAACGTAACAAATAAATGTAGAATGTAAAATCAATAACAATTGCTAACAAAGAAACAACAAACAAAAATACAACTTACCAAATCAAAGTACAAATCAAAAACCACTGCAAAAAATTGAAAAAAAAAAAAGAGAAAACTTCAACTTGACAAATTGAAGTACAGATTAAAAACAATTGATAACAAAAGCAAAAAAACAACAAACAAAAAAAAAGGAAAATGCAACTCAATAAATCAAAGTAAAATTCAAACACAATGACATTAATAGAAAACAACAAACAAAAAAAAACAAAAACTAATCAAATTCAAGTCCAAATCAAAATGAATTGCCAAGGCAAGAAAAACTAACACCAACCAAAAAAAAGAGAAAACTTATATCAAAGCAGAAATCAAACAAGGAAAAAAAACTGAACAAATTCTTACAAAAGAAAAAAACAACATACAAACAAACAAACAAACAAACAAATAAACTCAAAATAAGAATAATCAAATAAATGAAGTAATCAAAATAAATTGCTACCAAATATTTTTGTTTGGGATTGTGTTTGGTTTTTTATGGGGTGTGATTTGTATAATTTAACCTTAGTTTTATTTTATGATTGTACCTTTTTAATTGTTTGGTTTGTTTGGAGTTGGAAATGTTTATTTACGTCTTTAGTCTTAATTAACGATTGTTTTCTATTTTTTTGTTGAATTGTTTAGTGTCATGTTTTTTTTTTTTTTTGCTATCAAAAGAAGAAAACTAACAGACACAAAAAAATACAAAACTTATCATTTTTAATTGGAACACAGATTTCTTCCAAAATAAAAACTAACACAAACCAAAAATACCCAAAACATATTAAATAGGAGGAGAAATCAATGGGGAAAAAATGAACATAATTTAAGTAGAAATAAAAATCAATTGCTCAAAAAAGAAAAAAAAGATCAAATAAACAAAAAAAAAACAAGTAACAATCATCACAACAAAAAAATAATCAAATTAAAGTTGTTATCAAAATAAATTGCTAACAAAATAAAAACTAACACAAACCAAAAATACCCAAAACTTAACAAATAGATTTAGAAATAAAAACAACTGCCAATAGAACACAAAAACTATCGAACAAAAAAGAGAGAAAACAACTGAATAGATCAAAATACCAATCAAAATCAATTGTTCACATAATGCTTAACAAATTGAAATACAAATCAAAGTAGAAATCAAGGTAAATTGCTAACAAAGAAAACTAACAAACCAAAAATACCAAACACTTAACAAATTAAATTAGAAATCAAAATAATTGCTAACAAACAAAGAAAAAAACAAAAACCTAACAAGTCAAAGTACAAATCAAAATAAATTGCTAAAAAATAATAATTTCACATGCTTGGGTGTATCACTGTTGTAGTTGCTAGATCTCAGGGAGGCCACTTTGTTGGTTAATAGCCTCAAGGTCAACTGCGACAATTTGGCTTGTTGAGTTTTTCTGTGAGATTTGTTATGGTGAAATTTCCTGAAGTTTTGGTTTTGGGAAACATGCTTGGTTGTATCATTGCAGTTGCTGTATCTAAGGGAGGCCACTTTGTAGGTTTTACTCCCAAAGTTTAAATGTAAAAGTATGTGTCTCATTGAGTATTTCTTGATATTTTTTTTGTGGTAATATGTCTGGGTGTATTATTGTAGTTGCTGGATCTCAGGGAGGCAACCTTTTTGGTATATATTCCTGAGCTCTACTCAGGAAATGTGTTTTGTTGAGTTTTCTAATATTTTATTGAGGTCACTTTGTTGGATTATCTTTAGAAGTATTCCTCCTAAAAAGTGTGTTTTGTTGAGTTTTTCATCAGTTGTTTTTGGGAACATTCTTTGGTGCATTACTTCAGTTGTTGGGTCTCAGGAAGGCAACTTTTTTGGTTTATTTCCTTGAGGTGAATTGTAACAGTACGTGTTGTGTTGAGCTTTTCATGAGATTTGTTATTAAGTCACATTCTTGGGTGTAATGTTGTAGTGGCTGAGTTTAGGGAGACCACTTTATTGGTCCATATTCCTGCAACAAGCTGCAACAAATTGTGATTTGTTGAGTTATTCTTGGGATTTTGTTTCTTGGTTCAATGCTTGGTTGTATTGTTGTGGATTCTGGATCCCAGGGAGAGGGTCTCTTTTTGAATCATGCTTGGCTGTTTATTTGAAGTTGCTGCATCTCAGAGGCCATTTTGTTGGATTATATTCCTGAGTTTCATGTCAATTGCAACAATATGTGTTGTGTTGAGTTTTTCTCTTTTCTTTGAGAAACATGCTTGGGTTTATGGTATTAGTTGCTGAATTTAGGGAGACTGATTTGGTGGTTGATTTCCCTGTTGTCAGCTGCAACAATATGTGTTTTGTTAATCATTCCTATGGTGTTCCTTTTGGGTCAAATTCTTGAGTGTATTGTCATTGCTGGTCCTCGGAGAGGCTTCTTTGATGGCTGGTAGTCCATAGGTCAAGGGCAACCACATGTGTTTTGTTGAGTATTGTATTGGGATTTGTGTTTTGGTCACATGCTTGAGTGTAAAGCAGAGGTTTAAGGGGTGAGAGGACAGTTCTGGTGGTGAGGGAGGAGTGGGTTATGAGTGAGATGAGGGGGGACAAAACTGGAGCAGCAGCTTTGACAATAGCAGTATGACGGGAGTCCAGTTGGTGTATGGAGGTTTTTGATTTTTTGGTTGATAGTTTTGAGGTCAACTACAACAGTTTGTTTGGCTCAGTTTTTCGTTTCATTTGTTTTTGGGTAACAAACTTTTGTGTATCGTTGTAATTGCTGAATCTCAGGGAGGCCAATTTATTGGTTCATATACTTGAGATCAACTGCAGTGATATGTGTTTTATTGGGTTTTTCTCTGGAATTTGTTTTTTTGGAAACATGCTGGGGTGTATTGTTGTAGTTGCTGTTTCTCAGGAGGCAACTTTGACTTTCTAATATCCTGAGTTTTATGTCAACAATATGTTTTTTTTTTGTTTATTTTTGTTTTTCTAGAAACTTTTTTGGGGGAAATAACTTGTATTTTTGCAGTTGTGGAATCTCAGAGAAGCCACCTTGTTGGTGTATCTTCTTGAGTTTAACTGCAAAAATTGTTTTTTGTTGAGTTTCTCTTCCTGATTGTTTTCGGGAACATGCTTTGGTGCATTACTTCAGTTGCTGGATCTCAGTAAGGCAACTTTTTTGGTTGATTTCCTTGAGGTTTATTGACACAATATGGGTTTGGTTAAGTTTTTTCCTTGGATATATATTTAAGTCACATTCTTGGGTGTAATGTTGTAGTGGCTGAGTTTAGGGAGACCACTTTGTTGGTCCTTATTCCTGCAACAAGCTGCAACAAATTGTAATTTGTTGAGTTATTCTTGGGATTTGTTTCTTGGGTTGAATCATTGTGTTTATTGTTGTTTATGCTGGATCTCATGGAGGCATTGTTTTGTGTTTGCTATACCAGATGTCAACTCAACAAATGTATAGAGAGAGATTTGATTTGAACCAGTTGAGGGAGGGTTGGGAGGGAACTAACCAAAAAAAAAAAAATAATAATAATCTGACAAAGTAAGTTAAAAAGCTTAAATTTAATGAATCAAATCACAAATTTAAAAAAAAATGGATGAATAAAATAAAAAGAAACAACACACAAACAAACAAACAAGATACTAAGACTTATTAAATGAAAGTAGGAATCAAATACATTTCTAACAAAAGAAAAAAAAAATGACAAAGGACAAAACTCAAATCAAAGTGAAAATCAAAATAAATTGTTAACAAAAGAAAAAACAAACAAAAAAGAAAACTCAAACTTCTCAAATTTAAGTAGTTATCAAAATCAATTGCTAACTGAAGAAAATAACTAAAAAACTAAAAAAAACAAAAACCTTAAACNGAATAAAATAAAAAGAAACAACACACAAACAAACAAACAAGATACTAAGACTTATTAAATGAAAATAGGAATCAAATACATTTCTAACAAAAGAAAAAAAATAACAAAGGACAAAACTCAAATCAAAGTGAAAATCAAAATAAATTGTTAACAAAAGAAAAAAAAAAAAAAAACCTCAAACTTCTCAAATTTCAGTGGTAATCAAACTCAATTGCTAACTGAAGAAAATAACTAAAAAAAACAAACAAAAAAAAAACCCTTAAACTAACAAAATCAGAGTAGGACTCCAAATAAATTGCCGAAATTAGAGGAAAAAAAAACAACAAATAAAAAAAACCCTTAAAATAAACAAATTAAGTTGAAATTAAAATCAATTGTTAACACAGGAAAAAGTAACAATCCAATAAATTAAACTAAAATAAATAAAAATGAACAAATTAAAGTAGACATCAAAATGAATCGCTAACAAAAGAAAAAGAACTTACTGGAAAAAAGTACAACTTAACAAATATAAGTAGATTTCAAAATAAATTGCTAACAAAAGAAAAAAAAACTTACCAAAACAAATAAATACCTAAAACAAAGCAAATCAAAGTAGAAATCAAGGTTAATTGCTAACAAAGAAAAAACTAACAAACCAAAAAAAAATTAAAAAAAACAAAAATTGAGAAATCAAATTAAACTAGAAATCAAAATTAATTTCTTGCAAAGAAAAAACTTACACTAACCAAAATTACCTAAAACTAAACAAATTTAAGTAGAAATCAAAATTGATTGCTAACAAAGGAAAAATTAACAAACCACAAATACCCCAAACTGAAAAAAATCAAGCAGAAATCAAATTAAATTGCAAAGAAAAACTATTAAATCAAAAATACCCAAAACCAAACTAATAAAAGTAGATATCAAAATAAATTGCCACGGCCAAAAAAATCTGTAAGTAATCAAATTAATGTGGGAATCAAAATAAATCAGTAACAAAAGACAAAAGCTAACAAAAAAACCTTACTTGAAATTGAACAAGTAAAAAGATGAATCATGATAAAATGTTAACAATGGAAAAACTATCACATCAAAAATACCAAAAACTGATCAAATTAAATTTGAAATTCAAATTAGATGCTAACAGAGGAGAAACCAAAACCCAAAAATACCCAAACCTAAACAAATTAAAGTAGAAATCAAAATAAATTAAAATAAATAACCTAAACCGTAACAAATCAATGTAGAATGTAAAATTAGAAACAATTGCTAACAAAGAAAAAAAATCTAATGAAATGAATAAGAAATCAAAAACAATTGCTGAAAAAAAAACCCAAACAAACAAAAAAACTACAACTGAACAAATCAAAGCACAAATCAAAAACAAGTGCTCAAAAGAAAAAAAAACAACAAACATNGATGAATCATGATAAAATGTTAACAATGGAAAAACTATCACATCAAAAATACCAAAAACTGATCAAATTAAATTTGAAATTCAAATTAGATGCTAACAGAGGAGAAACCAAAACCCAAAAATACCCAAACCTAAACAAATTAAAGTAGAAATCAAAATAAATTAAAATAAATAACCTAAACCGTAACAAATCAATGTAGAATGTAAAATTAGAAACAATTGCTAACAAAGAAAAAAAATCTAATGAAATGAATAAGAAATCAAAAACAATTGCTGAAAAAAAAACCCAAACAAACAAAAAAACTACAACTGAACAAATCAAAGCACAAATCAAAAACAAGTGCTCAAAAGAAAAAAAAACAACAAACATAAACAAAAAAGGAAAACTAAAACTTAACAAATCAAAGTATCAATCGAAAACAATTGATAACAAAAGAAAAAACAAACAAATAAACAAAGAAATTACTAACAAACAAACAAAAGAGAAAACTACAACTGAACAAATCAAAGTACCAATCAAAAACATTTGCCAACAAAAGAAAAAATCAACAAACAAACAAAAAACCTACAACTTGAGAAATCCAAGTAAAAACAATTGCTAACAAAAACCAACAACAAAAAAAGGAAAAAGAGAAAACTACAACTTAACAAATCATAGTACATCATAGTTAAATATTAAAATTCAATCAAAATAAACTTTAAACAAAAGAAATAACTTACAAAGAAAAAGCAAAAACTTAACAAATCAAAGTCAAATGAGTCCAAATGAATTGCTAACAAAAGAAAAAAACCAACTAACAAACCAAAAAAACTTAGTTATCAAATCAAAATTCTATCAAAAAAATTGCTAACGAAAGAAAAAACATAAAAACAAAGAGAAAGAAAAACAAAACTGAACAAGTTTAAGATGTAATTAAAATAGAATGCTAACAAAAGAAAAAAAAACAACAAAAAAACCTTAAAACTAAACAAATGTAATTACAAATCAAAATAAATGGTAAACAAAGAACATACTATCAAACCAAAAAAAAGAAAAAAACATTTCACAAATCAAAGTAGAAATCAAAATAATATGCTTACAAAAGAAAAATTAAAAAACTAACAAAGAAAAAAACAAAAACTTAAATCAAAATGAAAATCATAATAAATTGCTGAAAAAAAGAAAAAAACCCAAACAATTATAACTTGGGAAAAAATTAGTAAAAATAAAAAAAATGGCTAGCAAATTTATTTTGACTGTCTTTTCTTAAATTATTTATTTTGAATTGTATAGTTTCAATTTTAGTTCTATTTAACGATTGTTTTCTTTTTCCTTTGTTTGTTTGTGTTTTCTTTTGATTTTGATTAGTTTAAATTTCCTCTTTAGTGTTAAGTAACAATTGTTTTGTTTTTTTGTTGTTGTTTGTTTGTTTGTCTTTTTATTATATTATCAAATTAAAGAAGTAATCAGAATAAAATGCAAACACTAGAAAAACTAACACATATCAAAAATACCCCAAACCAAAAAAATTAAATTAGAAAAAAAATCTGACAAAGTAAGTTAAAAAGCTTAAACTTAATGAATCAAATCACAAATTTAAAAAAAAATGGACAAATAAAATAAAAAGAAACAACACACAAACAAACAAACAAGACACTAAAACTTATCAAATGAAAGTAGGAATCAAATACATTTCTAACAAAAGAAAAAAAAATAACAAAGGACAAAACTCAAATCAAAGTGAAAATCAAAATAAATTGTTAACAAAAGAAAAAACAAACAAACAAACAAAAAACCCTCAAACTTCTCAAATTTCAGTGGTAATCAAACTCAATAGCTAACTGAAGAAAATAACTAAAAAAAACAAACAAAAAAACCCCCCCTTAAACTAACAAAATCAGAGTAGGACTCCAAATAAATTGCCGAAATTAGAGGAAAAAAAAACAACAAATAAAAAAAACCTTAAAATAAACAAATTAAGTTGAAATTAAAATCAATTGTTAACACAGGAAAATCTAACAATCCAATAAATTAAAATAAAATAAATAAAAATGAACAAATCAAAGTAGACATCAAAATGAATCGCTAACAACAGAAAAACAACTTACTAGAAAAAAAGTACAACTAAACAAAATTAAGTAGATATCAAAACAAAGTGCTAACAAAAGAAGAAAAAAAACTTACCAAAACAAAGAAATACCCAAAACAAAGCAAATCAAAGTAGAAATCAAGGTTAATTGCTAACAAAGAAAAAAATAACAAACCAACCCAACACAGTACGGAAGAGGATTAGGGCCACTGAGAAAAAAAAAAATTCCCCCCCCCAAAAAAGTCAGAATTCTGAGAAAAAAGTCAGAATTCTGACTCTAATCTCAGAATTCTGCCTTTTTTCTCAGAACTCTGACTTTAAACTCAGAATTCTGACTTTTTTCTCAGAATTCTGACTTTTTTTTTTTTTTTTTTTTTTTTTTAGATATTTTTTTTTCTCAGTGGCCCTAATCCTCTTCCGTAACACTGAACAAATTAAATTAGAAATCAAAATAAATTGCAAACAAACAAGCAAAAAAAAAACGTAACAAATCAAAGCACAAATCAAAATAAATTGCTCAAAAGAAAAAAAACAACAAACATAAACAAAAAAGAAAAACTAAAACTTAACAAATCAAAGTACCAATTGAAAACAATTGATAACAAAAGAAAAAACAAACAAATAAACTACTAACAAACAAACAAAAGAGAAAACTACAACTGAACAAATCAAAGTACCAATCAAAAACATTTACCAACAAATGAAAAAATCAACAAACAAACAAAAAAAACTACAACTTGAGAAATCCAAGTAAAAACAATCGCTAACAAAAACCAACAACAAAAAAAGGAAAAAGAGAAAACTACAACTTAACAAATCATAGTACATCATAGTTAAATATTGAAATTCAATCAAAATAAACTGTAAAGCAAAAAAATCTTAACAACTCAAAGCACAAATCAAAATAAATTGCTAAAAAAAATACCCAAAACAAAAAATAATTATCAAATCATATCTCAAATTAATTTGTAAGAAAAAATAAACCCAAATATAAACTCAAAAAGATGAGGGATCAAATGAGGAGATCATGAAAAGTGGAAGAAAAAAAACAAACAAACAAAAAAAAAACAAAGCAATGTAAGGAGTCTTCCAAGTTAAAAGGGAGCCAGAATGATAGAGGTGGAGAATTCAGAAACACACACGCCGGAACAGGGATTATTCCCTGAACAAAGAAGGAGGAACAGCCAAAAACCACGACAGCAGCAACCGTGGTCTTTTGGCAAATTAATGACAAATAAAAAAGATCATAATCTGAAATGAAGAGATACCCAGTGTCCAAGTTTATGTTATAAACAACTTCTACCAGGGAGTGGAGGTGACTCGTGGGGGGGGGGGCTCACGCCATGTTAAGAGAAACTGCCTTCTACCTACTTCTTTACATGTATGACTGTTTTGTTGGGTCTGTTTAGAAGTATACTTCTTCAGATTTATATTCTGGAAAGTGAAGCTCATTAATTTTTTTTTCTAGTATTTAACTTTATCGTAAATATAGAAAATAAAACAGGGGTACATTTGCCATTTCAGTTTTTAGTTTACTATATCAATCAGAGGTGAAATTACAGGAACAAAAAAAAAAATAGATAAGTCAAATTGGAAGTTTATGGAATACATACAAAAATAAATAAATGAAATTGATCATGGGAAGGTAATAGTAGTCGTAAATATTTATTTAGAAAAAACAACAAATTCAAGGAGAAAATTCAGGGTCTAGTTTTATGAAATTTGTGAAGGTGTAGAAGAAATAATGTCGTCTTACCGGTATAAACTAAAGATTAGAGTGTGGTTTTCAATAGCACATCACTTTTATTTAGTCCTTGGTTGTCGGAAAAAAAAAAAAAAAAAAAAATTTCGACTACTTTTTTTTGACGAAGGTATATTCGTTGTATCTGACAGTCAACTTTTTTTTTTTTTTCACTTATTCACTAATTATGACCGAACTTGGACCTGTTTCGTAGTATACAACTCTGGATATCAGTTCCGGAAAGTGGAGCTCAATATTAGCGCTTGCAGTTGATAACAGGAGCAGACCGCCATATTTAAATGAGGATTTAGCGCGTGCTTCTGTCTATCTGCATGGAGAGTTTGAGAGAGCAGAGTGGCTGTAAAGGAAAAATGACATTTGAAGCCACAGAGTTAGAGATCTAGGTGGAGGAAATGTAAAAATAGAGACACGTCAACATAAACCTTTTCGTGCACCCTGGATATCAGCTGCACAGCAGAAATCAGCTGGTCTTCTGTGTTCTTGTGATCTTTTCAGGACTTTGTTGAGATATATTTTAATCTATTAAACTTAATCACACTGACATAACTGCTTTGATTGCACACCGTCACCGTGACATTGTCTCAGAAATTCACAATGGATGTTTAAGTCTTTTAATAGTTATCCGCGCAAGGGAAGCACCTGTAAAGAAACAGACGTGCTGTGATCTTACTTTAACTCTGACATCCTCAAAAAGGAAACTTGGGTCACCTTGTATTTTGAAGTAAATATAATAAATTATCATAATTTGCACTTTTTGTCACACTGCAAAGAGATGAACTGGTCCTTTACCGCAGCGTGCAGAAAAACATGCTTTTCATCCTCCCTCCACACTTGGGGCTTTGGATTTACAGAAAAACTATTGGACAAAAAGCTCTGACTATCCACACATCAAATATTCTACATTAAAGATCACTAAAACACAAAAAACTGAAGCTTTTTTTCATCAATGTAATTATTAATTTAATTATTATGCTCAGAGAGAGAATCCAAATCATGTTATTTGCTTCGTTTTTCAAAGAGTTTTTAAGACCACTTGGGTCATTAAGGTGTCTAAACATTAGTCTGTATTTTGTTGTATTTGACTGCAGCTGTTAGTGCATAACACTGTTCCAGTTAGCACCTGCCTTTCACACGAGCTAAATATAGACGCTAAAACAGCGCCCACACACCATTGAAGGTTTGATAAATCACTTTGCAGGTGCTAAATGATCACATTTGCATCCTCTTCTCCCAGAATTTTGCACATTCTGGTGATCTGCATGTGTTCTGCATATTCATGAAGGGAGACACACTAATGGATGGGGCGTGCTAGAAAGACACAGTCCACGTCTGCACCCTATTAGATCAGCTTTGCACATGCCATTGAGTTTGTACGCGTTTTTGTACCATGAGTAGATCAGGCCCTAAGTGTTGTCACCAAAGGGTTTTGTGGAATATTCTTATGAAAGACACAAACCACATGTTCTTCATCCTGTAAATCAAGATAACACCACCATCTCTGGATGCAGTGGTGATAGGAACTGTAATCCCTGGTACCTTTGGAAATCCTCTTTTCTATGCAAAGCAGTGATGAAATGTGGCTCTTAAAAAAAAAAAAGATCCCTGTGAGTCTGATTCCAGATGAGCTGAGCCTCAGGCTGCTCATGCTTCATTTGAGCTGCATCAGGTGATGGAGGATGATGTCAAAAATAGAGATGGCTGTGCAGGGCTGTATGTCATTTCAGTGTCACATGGAAATGAAGGAAATAAAAGGACAGAAATGGGACAGCTGCTTGTTTGTATCATGTTTAAGTTTGTCTCAGAAAAACTCTCCCATCACAACCATTCAGTAACTTCTGTGTTTGTGGGTCAATGACAAAAAGAGGGTCTAAAAACGTATTTTTAAAAAGTTCTTTGAAAATTGATAAAAACATATGTCTGAAAGAAGAATTATGTTTTCTAACAGATTTCAGTAGATGACCAACATTTCAAAGTTTTTAGGTACATAATTTTTTTAGTATTTTTAATTTGAGCACCCAAAAATGTCAGGTGGTGCAACCAAATATATGAAAATATATTTATATGTTCCTGTTATTTTTTCTGTGTGAAATTATTGGCAAGTATCTCTCAAGTGTCTGTAGTGACTCATACATTTTCATTTTGTGTGTTTCATTTCTTTTATTTGTGAATAAGATAAATAATTTGATGTTAAAATAACATTTCACATTATTACATTGGTTGTACCACCTGACATGGAAATTGTTCCAGTCACCAATGAAGTGAAAAAAACCTTTTTTATCAGTATTTCAGAGAAATCTACAAACTTTTCCACTTGGTCACAAATGTCATTTGGGNACGGTTGCACCACCCTGACATTTGACGAGGTGAAAATTACGGGACAAAAGTTTTTTAAATTTCTCAGCAGCTTTAAAATTATTTTATTTTATTTTTTGCAAGGAATGTTTTATTTAAAAAGGTTGAAGCATAAAATAATGCCACTGTATTTTTAATTTCCATTTACAATAACTGACATTCAATTTTTAGAGTTTAATTACTGTGGATACTTGTCAGGACGGTTGCACCACCTGACATTTTGGGGGTTTGAGGAACCAAAACACAAAAAAACATGTTATATTTTAATAGTTTAAAGATGTCTTCAAATAACACAGGTTTCATAGAATAAAGAAATACATGTGATGAAATATTCAATTCATGATGTAAGGAAATATTGCACTCGGACACAAAAAAAAGGACGTCACGTCACTGACCCATATTTTACTGTACTATCTTTCCATT
Source organism: Thalassoma bifasciatum (assembly GCA_008086565.1). Classification (NCBI taxonomy): domain Eukaryota; kingdom Metazoa; phylum Chordata; class Actinopteri; order Labriformes; family Labridae; genus Thalassoma; species Thalassoma bifasciatum. The sequence continues at coordinate 145,845 of RPOG01000632.1, forward strand.
TCTCTCACATCCAAGCAATGGAGTAAATAGTCTTAGAATAGAGAACTTCAAATGAAAGACAAGTGTTTACATTGTCCAGAGAAGGTAAACTATCATGACTGGTCCAACAGTTAAAGTCTCAGGGAGGAAATAAAGTCTGAACAAAGTGGCATCTCCTTGCTGGGACAGTTTTAGTGTTGGGTTTTATTGGTGCTGCAGCTGCTGCTACTACTTTGTTCCTCCTCGTGTACTTGGACTCATTTGTTAATGGCTCTCTCTCTGTTGGACTCCCAAAAAACAAGTATTGCAATTATACTGAAAGCATTAAACAGTTTAGGGAATCAGTTTCAGGCGATGTAAGGCAGCAGGAAGGTTAAAAACCACATTTACTATGTTGACTCATCATACACATACATAGCTTTTAGTTAAATCGGGACATGATTTCATACATTTGTTAATTCAACCCTTTAAGTACCTCACCAAGAATGAAGGAATAGATTTTTTTTCTGCGCCATTTGTATCGAATGGGTGAGTAATAGAATTTTTTTTGTTGTTGTTGTTTTTCCAACAAACCCTTTAAGTTTTTCATTCATGCACCACAAATAGAAAAGGGTCAAGTAAAATTCCTTTTAAGTATCCAGGGCATTGAACAGTTTTGATTTCCGTAAATGACACAAAAATACTGAGCAATGTTATTTGCATGAAAAATAAAATATTAAAAAAAAAGTGGAAAATTTTAGATCAAATCAAACTTTATTACAAATGTAGCACAAGCAGCCCCACACTGCTCTTAAAGTAGTAGCACTTTGATGCAACCTGCAGCTGACTTGATCACCTGACACTGACTCAACAGAGACACTGGTTGATGGGAGACTTGAAACTAAGCTAATTAGCACAATCATGTCGGCGGTGTAGCAATATTTCTCGCTGGATACCGCTATACTGTTATATTTAAAAATAAATGTTAAAGTGACAGGCTTTTATTTCTTTTATTCATATTTTAAAAAGGATTTAACCTGAGCCAGACCCTAGTAATGGGCGCAAAGCAGTTCTTTTCAGTGAACGGAATCATTAGAATCAGTTCAGTAAAGCGATTCTTTCATCGAATCGTTCAGTACTTCGCTGCAGCTCCACCTGCCAGTCAAAATTCAATGTGCAGAAAGGATGCCAAACGCTCAGTTTTGCTCGGGATCGTACTGAGAATTGCAGGTGGTGAATAATCCTGAGCTCCAGTTCAGTCACTGAACTGTCTCTCTCTTTCAGTTTGCGATTTTTTTACCTTCAGCACGTTCAGTACTAATCACTGACTCTGAGCTCCAGTTCAGTGACTGGGCTGTGTCTCTCTCTCGGTCTGTCAGTGATTCATTCATGAACTTAACATGTATTGAGACCATCATAATTTGCCCCGTTTCCTCCAAGAGGTTCAGTTTGTCTCAGTACGGCACGCATTTTGTGGTGTTTCCATAGACTAAAACCGGGACGGGTCCCCAAATAAAGCCTCATTTCCACCAGGCAGTCTGGTACGGATTGGTACACTTTGGTAAGGGTCAGATCAGTAAAGCCTGATCCTGTGCTTGTTTCCACAGCCAACCGTATCCTGCTTGATGGGCCGGATGTCCAGAGCCGCGTCAGCTATGTAACCCGTGACGTCATTGCAGTGCTATGAGCGCTACACAGTCTACCCCGCAAATAAATACAGCGAAAAAGAAATTCGTGGCATTGTAAACAAAGAGAAAGATGGAGGCAACTCTTCTACTTTGTGATCAGCATGTGGTTCTTTATTCCATAACGCAATGAAGCTTTGTTTCAGGAAAGGCTGCGTGCGGGGTTGTGTGTCGTTCTTTGTTACCGCTGTCACACGGGAAGTTACCGATCTTTTAACCAATCAACTCCCACAGTGATTATAGCCCCACCCCTGGGGCCGGTTTGGAGCGGCTTGGCACCCCAACGGAAGGGTACTGAAAAGTGGAGCGGTACGGGTCGCTAAGAGGGGGACCCGTCCCGCTTTTAGTCTATGGAAACGCCACAAAATGCGTGCTGTACCGAGACGAACGGACCCGATCCGCTTGGTGGAAACGGGGCTTAAGTGACCCATGCCGCTCAACTTTTTACAGTACCCTTCTGTTGGGGTGCCAAGCTGTACCTATCTGGCCCCAAGGGGTGGAGCTAGAAACACTGAAGTAAGTTGATTGGTCAAAAGATCGGTAACTTCCCGTGCAACAGCGGTAATAAAGAACGACTCACACCCCCGCACGCAGCCTTTCCTGAAACAAAGCTTCATTGCATTTTGTAATAAAGAGCCACATGCTGATCACAAAGTAGAAGAGTTGCTGGATGTTCTCCATCATTGCTCTTTGTTTACAATGCCGCTAATTTTCGTTGCATTTATTAGCAGGGTACACTGTGCGCTGCAATGACGTCACGCTGCTATGTAGCTGACGCAGCTCTCACCATCCGGCCCATCAAGTAGGGTACGGTTGGCTGTGGAGGTGCACACAGGATCAGGCTTTACTGATCTGACCTGTACCAAACTGTACTGATCTGTACCAGACTGCCTGGTGGAAACGAGGCTATTGATTTAAAAATAGTCAGCTGAGTAAATATGGATATATAAGCCGTTTGCAAACCAACAACAGCTATAAAAAGCACTCATGTTTTTGCAACACTTGAATACTTACTACTTCATCAAGTTTGGTGACACGAAAGGGAGATGAAGTGGCGCGCTTGAGCGACACAGGACTCCCGACCAACTCGGTCCTGTTTGTTGAGTCATTCCCATCATTGACATCAGTGGGTGAGGGGGGCCTGGGGGACTCTAGCGGTCAATAGATAGAGACGAGACAGGAGAGGGGAGTGCAACTGCAGTTCATAAATAAACAAATCATTTTTTTAAGTAAGTGATTCAGTTCATTTGACCAAATCGTTCATGAACGACACATCACTACCAGACCCTACCACAATGATAATCATATCACAGTCACGCAGGCACAATACGATATTTGTTATAACATACTGGTATCAGATTGGTACTTGGTATTGGATTGGTACTTGGTATTGGATTGGTACTTGGTATTGGCCGATACCATAGACTGTATAATGAGTGGACGTAACGACGTTCGGCTCAAACTGAAGCCTCCGGCAGATGCCCCGCCCCCTGGTGTCTGGCTGCAGTATAGGTCATAAGCCCCGCCTCCCCATGTATTCCAGATATGAGCCGGGAAAACTTTTAAAAATTACTATACCTCGTAGAAACGTTTCTCTCATCTTTACACTAAGGTAGTATGACGATGTCATCTGGCTGCATGGTGTTCAGGTGTTTTTTTTTCTGAGAAGTTGGTTTCTCATTAGTTATTGGACGTTAAAAACCGTGATATAAGTTTCGTTTTACGACAGTTGACAGCTGCCGTTCATGAGTACTTTTTATCGGGGATATAAGAAACTTCGGGAAAGAGCCAAAAGGAGACTAAACCTTCTGAAGAAGAAGAAATAAATATTTTTATTTCTCTTTTTTACTTGGCTCCACCGGAAATTCTCTACTGCGTAGACTCTGGCTGCACAATGGCGGCTAGAGAAACGGGGTTTTTTGGCTTCAAAATCGTAGAACGGTGACAGGCGAAAGCACGCTGTCTATTCTATATACAGTCAATGGCCGATACCCACAGCACAAGAATTGGAATCAGAATCGAGAGGGGAAAATTGGTACTGAGATATCTCTAATTACAAGGAACTAAAAGTGTTTGTGGAAGTGCAGCTGTAGTTCCCAGTAAAAGTTGCTGTTGTATAAAAAAGTGCCTTTGAACAGATGCATGTACAGGATGCTCTCTGTAAGAGTAAAGTGTTGATTAGCTCATTGTTAGCGTGCTCACGTCAATGTTAGCAACAAAGTGTGGAGGTGTTTTGATTCAAGATGTTTGATAAGATCAAACTCTGATTAAAAGCAGGCGGCTGTGTTTTTGAGTTTATTAAACACCTGCAGAGATCGCTCTGCAGCAGAGATGATGAGTGTGTCATTACATTAAGCGAAGTGTGGTGTGTGTTAATGCACCACACACAGAGCTGTAACTTAACTGATAATATAAATCACAACATTAGACAAAAAGAAGAATGTTAGAAAAGTAAGTGTTTTCAGGTCCTAGAAAGTTAGTCTCACTGTCAAACTCTGAGCTTAGACTTAAACACTGAGGTTTTAGGTTTCAGTGACTCATCTGAAACAGTGACGTGTCCCTCATGAAACAGATAAACCATCATCAGAGATGTTAATCTGTCCTCTCTGTGTCACTACCCCTCAGACTTTGTTGGAAATAATAAAGTGTGCTCATTTCCTCTTGTGCTGGCAGAGTTTAATCACAATACTCTGGGTTAAAATGAAGATGTGAAATCTTTCCTATAAAATCCCTGAAGCCTGTTTTGATTATTCATCCTCCAGGGGCCTTCCACTTGACTATCCTTTGGATCTTTAAAGGTGTGCTAAAACAGCATCAGTCAGCTTTAATAGGCGGGAAAAGATCAACTTCCACAAATTCAGCGTGACAGCTCGAGGTTTTCCTTCAGCTGAGTCATGTTTTAATGGTTTAATCGCCTGTCTTGTCATCTGCTGGGCTCTTTTTTCTCTCTCTCTCTCTCTCTCTCTCTCTGCTGCTCTTTGGACGAGCTGACCGGTGAGGGATAAAGGGGCCTAATGGTCTGTCTGAATGACTGAGTGAGAGAGCTGTCTGTTGAGATGGTATCAGCTTCACACGGAGATGAAAATGCGGTCGCTTTAAGGATCCCTGCAATTTTCAAAAAGAGATAATCTAAAACTATCATTTATAGACAGAGAGGGAGGAAAATATACAAAACCGGGCAGATAACAAAGAGTTTTCTGTGCCGGCAGAGGAATGAGACTGTCTGTTTAAGCCTAAAGAATAATACAGACACGATGTTATGTGCGCAGACTGTTCACACGTTTGATCATCTGGACAACTTGGTTCAACCTTTGAGTTTGAACTAGGCAACAGCTTCTAGAGCAGGGGTGGGCAATTAATTCTTACAAGGGGCCACGTTTGAAACCTGATCTGTTTTGGAGGGCCACACCAACAAGAATGCAAACTTGATTCTGCTTGATATTTACTTTTTCCCCCATTTTAAAATGCTTTTACCTAAATATTTTGATTATCTTCTCCTGGTAACCAAAAGGATAAGGAATTTCTATAAATATATGAAACTGTGGTGGGGGTCAAATAGGAAATTACTCCTATGGAAGTGATAAACAGTAAAAACACAAACAATCATTGTATTAGATTAGAGTTTCATTTCATTCTCAGCTTGTTAGTTCCCATATAAACTGTATAAATTTGAAGCAAATTTATACAAAATAATAACATTTTTAGCTTCATTTTACCTTGTCAGTGAAAAAAAAATCATCAAAGTCATCAATGATAGAGGATCTGGATTTAGTTTTGTGGAACTTCATCACTTGTTGCTGTTTATGCAGGGCTCATGTGCACAAGTACACCATATGTAAATAATGGAAACGTCACGCTTTTGAAAATAAAAGCAACACAGTTGTATGGAATTTACCCTTTTTTTTTTATTATTTATATTCTAACCAATGGTTGACCCCCGTGGGCCTGGCAGGGATGCCCAAGGGGACAGATGTGGCCCCCAGGCCTGAATTCGCCCATGTCTGTTCTAGAGTCAAGGCTTGGATGTTGCAGGATTACCAAGCCCCAACTAAACATGAAAAACAAGCAACAGGTTTATATCTTGCCACACTTTTAAACTACTTATATGACTTGCTGGATATTTTTCTCGGTTGCATTTTCTTTCAAATATTCCTTTAAGATAAACAGACTGGACTTTCATAACTGTACAAAAAGCTTAGATATTTCTAGCTCATCATAAAAGTAAAACAACTTCACAGTGAAGGTCTATGTATTGAACTGCAAAGTGCAGTGGTTAAAGGAAGGCTGTTCCCAAAGTCACCCACTACTTACAATTGTAGTATGCAGTATCTCTACAGCATCAACTTATGGTTTGAAAAAGTGGTTTGTATAGACATAAATACATTTTATAGAAGTGAACAGTGACCTGTGAGATGTGTATCATCTCTGCAACGGCAGGAAGTGACAAGAACTACTGCTGTTTCCTTCATATGACCTCACTGTTAATATAACAGACATTAAATGTGTTGTTCTGTTACTGGTTACGTACTAAAGTAGCAAAAAGAACTACAAAAGCACCAGGCATTTTGGGAAAAGTATGCTCGGTAGACTGGTCTGCCACATACTAAGCTTTATGTCAGGATTACACCTTTGTTTACTGTCTGAATCTTGTTTGTAATGTGCTTTTAACCAGCTCAGGAGTTCAGAGTTATGGAATAAGTGTTGATCTAAATAATTTGACTTTCAATATTTGGAAATATTCAACACATGTACCAGATGTTTGGCCCCTTACACTACAACCAATTCTGGCCTATTTATCATGCTATGTTTCAGAGCCTATAACTGTAGAACCATAAGGTCAAATTCATCAGTGACACCTTATTTGAGAGATTAAAACCTCTGGTTTCAGAAAATGTCTTGTTTTAATATGTGGCTAAAGTCCACATCAGGATAAATGCAGCTGAAACACTTTCTCAGAATCATGCCAGAATCAGGCATTGTAGGGGCGTCCTACAGACACATGGAGGCCACACACACTACTGAGCCACATTTTGACTTTTCTTGGGATTTTTTTTCTGAGGTTGGATCAGCCTGCAATGTGATTTTCCACTTTAACCCTATAAATCCAAACATATTATATTTGATACATGAGTTCAAAGACCTCTACCTCATCAAAATGATAGTTTCTTTAAAAACCTGTTAAAAATATTTTCAAAAACATATTCTACCACTTTGAGGATTGTCATATCACTACAGTCACCTGAAGTTGTATTTGGGCCCTTTTCAAAATGTCTGCTCTCATGAAATCATCCACTCACATATTTTCAGGAAAATCATTGCTTCATTTTCATGAAGTTGCAGCAAGAATAATACTGAAATAGTTCCTTTAAAATAAAAAGAGAAGAGTGTTTTCTGCATGAAATAAAAGCATATTTATCAAAAAAACTTTAATCTAGTAGATTAAAAAAGTACACAAAACTACACAGTTTGTCAGATGTGATACAAGAAATATATCATGAATGAAATGATAAAGCAATATTTTTTGTGGATTTTGTTAAAAAAAGGTTCATAAACATCTCAGTTCCAAAAAATTTGAATTTTCGGACTATTTTTTGGATCTGAATCCATAACTCCACCGGATGATAATTTTGATTTATATCAATCACTTTTTATTGTGTTCTTCACAAACTCCACTCTATATTTAATAAAGATTTCAAACTGAAATATTTCACAAATTCAGACCTAAGATGTGTTGTTTATGTGTTCCCTTTATTTTTTTTAAAATTTTGTGTACATACTTTCTGGCACTACTGCTCTTTAAATACATATTGGTCTGAATTTTTGTAGTGTTACCCTAAGTCACAGAAAAGATATTGTTAAAGCTTTAACTCCTCTGTTTGGATCTGGATCTGAGAGGACAATTGAAAATTCTTTAAAATTCTTTTTTTTTATATATCAAAAGCACAGAATGTCATTGTCGGCTGGACGGAGAGTCTAACCCTGTGATATTATTATATTTAAGGGGATATGTGCCAAGGGAGGTGTACGAAAAACATTTCATAAGGGCATAATTGAATAAAACTATAATCTGTATGTAAAAGCAATAAATTATACATACATCAGAGAATTAAAAAAAAAACAACAACAGAAAAATGAGGAGAGAAGAAGGATAACCTGATGCCCAGATGGACATTATTATACATAGAAGAATAGAGTATTTTTGTGATATTAACAGCTGCTGCTTCAATTATTCCATTTTTGCATTAATTGACAGGACAGTAAAGACTGAGAAGAAACTCTGGGAATGGAAACATGTATTGTGACCTGCAGCTGCATGTCAAAGGAGAGGAATCTATACGACAGCTGCATCCAGCACTAAAGCCTCTATATGAGACTTCAGCACATCTCTTTCACATGTCTGTTGTACCACAGTTTGTGTTGGAGGGAAACTTGCCTGTGGTGGAACTGTCAGGAAAACCTGATGTTATCACTTAACTACAAAAAGCACAGCTTTGGGGAGGAAATGTTTGTGGAAGTGAAGCTCCACTGAAATGATGTTCAAACAGTTTTTATATCAGGTGGATGAAATATGCCTGAGGGTATTTACAACACTGTCGAACTGTTTGGTCTGAGTAATGCTCTGTCACAGGACGCTCACCTGGATGTCCCTCCAGGTGCCCTTAAATAACACACTGGTGTTTGTGTGTGAGTGTGAGAGCTTAGCACACAGGCAGGAGCAAAAAGTGAGGTCATGTACTCAATTTAATCAGAAATTCACCATCAGAGTAAGTTAACCCTGAGGTGCATAGTGGTCACTACAGTGACACCTATTTAAAGGTTATTTACTCTTAAATTCAATAGTTCATGTGGTAGAAATTCATATGAGCCTGTGTCAGAATAGTTTTATTCTTCTTAGGGCCTGTTTTATATATTTTTTTCCAAACATATTTTTATAAATATTTGAACATGACAAATATCTTAGGGTGAAAAAGCATATAAACTATAAATTAATTAGTGTTAAAATGGATGAAAGAGAGTCAAAGTTTTGCAAAACATTAAAAAAAAAAAAAAAAAAAAAAAAAAAAAATTAAAAAAATAAAAAAAAAAAAAAAAAAAAAAAAAAAAAAAAAAAAAAAAAAGATAATTCATGAAATTACCAAAGAAAAAAGAAAAAAAAAATCAAACAAAGAAAAAAAGTCATATTTACATTAAGTTCACGCTGTTTTATCTTGAATACTTTGTTACAAATATTTTGGGGACGAAAAAAAAAAAAACTTCTTGGACTTCTTTTCATGTCTCATTCCTACGTCGTGGTCCTGGGACGTGACCACCGTTAAAAAACATTATACTTATACGCATACGTATCAATGACATTTCCTGACAATATACATATCAAAATTAACGTGAGAGTCTCCTCTTTCTGATGATCCAAAGGTTTTTTTTACATGCAGCAACTGCAGTGTTGACACAAAGAGCTTTTTTTTTACAGGAAAGCAAAATGTCAAAATTCGACTTTTTTTTTTACTTTTGAAGGCTCTCTGCAGCTCAAACATCAGTCAGTCTCCTCCAGATTGGTCTTATTCTGTCCGTAATGGGCCAGTGAATATAATCCAGTAAAATAATTAGGTCCACAACACGTGGTAGGTACTCAAAAGCACAAATACTGCAGGAAAGTCTTCCCAACTTGAGATCATCTCGGGCTGTTTTATTCATTTCTTGTGGCAAAATCAGGTATGAACTCCATATGGATCAATAACAGCATCAATTTTAATTTAGAGAGGTCATTTTACAGGTAGTTGCATTAAAATTACCCAGAATGTTAAGGGGTTAAGACAAATAAAAACAGTCAAGGGAAAAATCCTGACACTGACTTTCATTATTCATGCATCAGAGGGTTAATTTTCTTTTATATATGACAAAAGACAAGTTTTAGACTTAATATTAACACTTCATATTATCTTGTCAGAATTCTAAAAAAAGAAAAAAAATCAGCTGAACCACTGACATTTGCTCACTTTCCATCCCTCCATTTCTCCTCTCTGTGTTTTTAGTTGCTTTCTCCCCTTTGGTGCTGCAGTACCTACGTTGACCTCAGGGTGGTGGTAGAGTTCTGCAGAAAACATTGCGTCCTGAGCGATGACCGTATAGAGACATGATTATGTGGGAGGAGAGGAACGGGGAGGTGTGCAGATCAATTGAAGCATCTGTTATTGGCAAACCTGAGTGCATTCTTCTCTGCTGCTGGATTACTCTGATGCTTTGATTCTCTGTTTTGTTGGTTCATGGACAGAAACGATGCTCACCTCTCTTCTCCCTGGGTGAATTCTCAGCCTGGGTTTGCTGAACGCAGACTTTATTACCTTTCAGAAACATCATTTCTTGCTGCACTTAAATGACTATGCAAGGAGTTTAAACATGCAGGATTAAATGATTGTCTTTGAGTCATGGAGTCGTTATTTACTGCTTTTCATGGTGCAGTCTCCTGCAAAGAGAAGCTTCCACCTCCCCCCTCCTTAACATGCAAAAAGACTTTAAGAAGATGATTTTGTGTCCCCTTTTATTTATTTTTGTCTCTTTGCAGCCATCAGTGTGTCTTTAAGTCTGAAAAAGTTAACAGTCACTTTGAGCAGATGGTGTTTGGGTCTCTTATATTTCGGGTCCCGGGGCCTGTGCATCACTTGCATGTTCAGTGTTGTCGTAAAGGCTCATCTTCACCAATTACTAAAGTATCAGACGTCAGCTTGCGTGGAGGATTTTAATTCATGCAGCTGTTGTTTTGCACGGTTCAAACTCCAGGTCAAAGCGTTTTCATTTATAAACCAGTTCCCATCTGGATTCCTCTTTTTGCCACGTCTTCTTCCCTCTCTCCCATGTGTCTCTTTAATTATTCCTCCCTGTTATTCCCCTCAGCAGGGTGTCTATTTTCTTTAGAAACTTTCTGTTTAACCAATTTCAATAGTGGATTTAAGCAGACTGTGGTTAAAATCTGTAGCACTCAGGAACAGCAGGCGCTCGGCGCAGCGGGGGGAAACACGCAGCAGAGACACCACTTTCAGATGCAAAACAAACATCCTCAGAGTTTGTCTGGCAAAATAAAAGAAGTTAGATAAAAGAAAGGCTGAGGATTATTCTGGATCCAAAACTCTTATTCAGGTAAAGGTACAGGAAAAACCCTGACTCACCGCTCTGTCAGTCACAGGATTGTGATCCAACAACAAGAGCAGACAATCTGAGTGTTTGCAGAAGTCAGCAGCTTCTCCTCAGCGTTTCATGGGAACTATCAGCTACAGCAGGGCTTAGGAGGGTTCACTGACAGGGGAATCTGAGACATTCTGCACCAGGACAGGGAGTTATCACCCATCCCACTCCAAACTCTGCTCTCCACCTGACCTCCAAGCACCCCACTATATATGCAAAACCTCACGTTTCAGACACCAGTGTTTCAGGAATCCAGGGAGGAGGGAAAGAATGTTCTTAAAACCCTGGAAATGTAAGAGGAATGAAAACACTCATAATCCTCTCTCAAAACTGTAAGACTGAGGAGACCAACGATGCTTTTTTCTTTTTTTTTTTTTCTTACACTCAGAATCATCTTGCCCTTAACCCTTCGCCCCACTAACCAGTACTAATCTGTCATTTTGGGACCTTAATGGACCCATGGGTGGAACAATTACAACTTTATATTACACTAATACTCCATTGAAAGGCTGGAGAATGGGGTGTGGGTTGAAATATACCCATTAACTACAGGGTGGTGCCTGCATTTCCTTTCAGCAAATGCGGGATGTTGAAATGCTGAGCATCTTTTTTCAATACTCTTGTTTTATCTTGCAGGAAAAACTCATTGTTGAAATGCTGAGCCCCATTTCAACATTAAGTGTTCTTGCAGGAAGGACTTAATGTTGAAATGCTAAGCCACAACCCTCACCATAACATCTCCATTGCTCTATTGGAGCAGCGCTGAACTGAGAGACACCCATTAGTCCTATTTATTAAATCTCAGTCTTCAAAGGACTTTCATCTCCTCCCATCATCAAATCAAATCAAAAATTTGTTTATAAAGCCCTTTTCATACAATAAATCTAGCACAAAATGCTTTAAATCCCATTAGAAACAATCCCACATGCAGGGGTAACTTTTCTGACACCTCCTGTTTAAAACCCAAAAAGTCAGAAGAATTTATTATTATAATGAATTATAATTATGATAAAGTATAACTAAATGTAACCAAGTTACATAAATTAATGTGTGAAATAATTTTGAGTGAAGTGATTGGATACAAAAGTACTTTTAAAACACAATATCAGACTTACCAAATCACTCCTTAACCACTTACACTGCAAAAACTGAAATCTAAGCAAGTAATTCTGTCTTATTTGTAATCAAATATGTCTTACTATTCTTGATTTGAGCCACATTTACTAGACAGGGTCATAAAAATGTCTCATTTCAAGTTTTTTAAAGACAAAAATGAGGCATCAATTGCTTGTAACAAGTAAAAAAAAATCTGCCAATGGGATAAGATAAAAGATTCTTGTTTTAAGACATCTTTCTAATTTCAAGAAACTTCCCGGGCGAATTTGTCTTATCCCATTGGCAGATTTTTTTTGTACCCATGTTAAGTCAAAATTTAGACTTTTAATCTCAAAATTATAAGTATTTGAATAGAAGTCCTGTCCTCCTTCTCACAGTTACAGCTTTTATCTACAAATTATGACTTTTCGTCACAGATTTAGAATGACACTGTAGAATGAATCCAATAAAGCTCATTTGTAGTTCTAATCATCTAGGACGTTTTTTATACACATTTTGTCCCTTCCATGGCGTTATTCCTCTCTCCTACTGCGTGCCTTATAATAACATGCCAATGCCCAATTATGCAAATTATATGATGACATCATCTAGTGACTTCTAGCGACTTTTAGGACAGCCAATAGCTACTTCCCTGCCCAAAACATGCTTTGACCTTTTAAGAGCTTCCTGATATCCACTATCTTGTTTCTTAGTTTCTCAGCATGTTGTTTGGTGAATGGAGCATAAAGAGGTTTGAGAGTCTGGATTCCTCTTTTCCATCTTCTCTGCTCACAGGGGTCTCTAACACGTTTCTAACTTGAATCAGATAAAGGGACAGGTTTTCACATAGGCTGTATGAAAAATGTACAAGTTCTTCATGAGGTCAGGTTTCCGAGGAGAAGTTTTAAAGCCTAACGATGGTTAAAAACAGACTCACGTTTCAATATGGAAACAGACGAATAGCGGGAGCTGAGGCCGGTTTTTAGCCTTTTAGCAGACTGTTGAAGGACTGCAAACAGAGCAACAAACAAATGTTGACTGACGACATGAAAAACTGATGTGAATATTTGTTTTCATTGTTTGGCTCTGTTGTCAAATGGATACTGATGTGTCGTTCGTGAACGATCTGTTCAAAATGAACAAATCATCTGGGTGAACAAACTGAACTGTATCACTTACTTGAAAAGATTTGTTCATTTATGAACTGCAGTTGCACTCCCCCCTCCGTTCTCTGTCTCTCTTGACCATCAGAATGTTGCCCGACCCCCCCCCCCCCCCCTCATTTATGTCAATGATAGTAATGACTCAACAAACAGGTCAGAGTCGGTTGGAAATCCTGTGTTCTGCGTAGCTCAAGCCCGCCCCTATATCTCCCTCTCATGTCACCAAAATTGAGGAAGTAGTAAATATTTAGGTGTCGTGAAAATATATGTGCTTTTTAAAGCTGCTGTCGGTTTGCAAACGGCTCATATATCCATATTTACTCAGCTGACTGTTTTAAAATCAATGATGATGGTCTTAATACAAGTGCAGTTCATGAATGAATCATTGACTGACTGACTGAAAGAGAGAGAGAGAGACACGGTTCAGTGACTGAACTAGAGCTCCATGATTCGTACTGAACTCCAGTACGTTAAGTGAACAAGTTACTGACTGACTGAGAGAGAGAGGCACAGCTCAGTGACTGAACTAGAGCTCCATGATTCGTACTGAACTCCAGTACGATCCCTAGCTGAGCATTTTGGCATTGTTTCAGCTCATTAAATTTTGACTGGCTGAACTGCGGAGAAGTATTGAACGATTTGGTGAAGGACTCTTTTGAATGAATCACTTCACTGAACTGATTCTAATGACTCAGTTCACTGAAAAGAACTGCTTTGCCCATCGCTACCAACGAATCCTGAAGAGAACCATTTCAAGAAGCAGATCTCAGCTGTGTGAGTGAACTTTTTTATAAAGCTCTGTGAAGCTGGAGGGAGCTGTAGATTCAGCTGATTATTCATTTGACACACTGTTATTAACCACCTCAGCCTGAAGGAGACAAATTGGAGGTTAGATTTGTCTTTTTTTTTCCAGGGATTTAAGAAAAGCAGGCTTGTATAGGCACCCTACAGAATATTAATGACAGCATGTTTCTTTTTCCTTCTGTTTGATGCTTTTGGGGGTTTCTCTTATCTGAATTAAGGATGTTGTATTCTATTAAGATCGAGGCAGTGACGACATTTTGGCTCCGACTCCTTTGGGCTGGTTTTTGTTCTAACATCAGCTGAATTTTACATGAAGTCCTCAGGCTTTCACCCTCTCAATACGAAGATTTAACTATCTCAGCATCTCATTTGATGGACTCAGAGTTTTTAAACTAAATAAAGTGTGTGAGTGTAAGGTTTTCGGGGTGTGTGCCGCCGGCTGTCCGAGGTCAGTAAAGGGGTGTAATAGAGGAACAGAAGCTTGATAATAGCTCAGCCTGAGACCTCCAGAGTCTGCAGCAGATTCCAAAATCCACAGTCATCAGCATGCACACCACGTGACGCCTCCCTCTCTCTCAATCTCTCTCCCCCTCCTCCTCCTCTTTCTCCTCCCTCCTCTCCCGCTGTGTGTCTCCCTCTCTCTACTTCTCCTCTGGCTCAGTGGTGTGTTTCCAAGAGATAAGACCCTTGCTCATTTCACACATGAGCAGAGTGGAGTTGGGTAAGGCTGTATGAGCGAGCGAGTGTGTGTGTGTGTTCATTGTGTGTGTGTGTATACCTGTGTTTGTGTGTGTGTGTGTGGGTGTGCATCTGAGTTCGCACGCTTATGCATGCGTTGAAGGTTAGAGAAAAAGAGAGAAAGTACAGACTCCAACTCCAAGTTTTCTTCACTTGCTGCTTCTTTACTTCAGCTTTTTTGAGGCGTGGACCCGTCTCTCCTCTAAAGCTGCCTGATGGAGGGAAAAACAGCATCACACTTTTACTTTTATCCCCCTAAACGTCACGTCAGTTAGTTGAAATCTCAGAGCGAATCACGGCACCGTTTCTGCTCAGACATGGAAACAAAACTGACCAGCTGTGTTGTTGTTGTGAGGAGGAAAAAATGCTGCGCGGTGCGAGACATTAGGCTGATCTGGCGTCAAAAACAGGAGGGTCTGCCCAGAAAAAGTCAAGTTCAGCAATCTTTGAATGGACCCACGGTGAGAAACATAAACTGCCTTCACAAACAAGTCCAGTCTTGTGTAGCAAATTCAGATAAAGTTTTGTTTGAAGTTGCGTCTGTGCCAGTGAAAAACAACTCTTCAGTTCCTCTAAGTTTTTGCCTGTTCTTTGTAATGGTGAATGAAGGATGTAGGCAACACTTAAGTCTCTGTGAGAACGATCCTTCAGTGACATCTTTGGATGTCCTGATACAACCTTTTCACTTCTGATACGATACCAGTGTTGCAGCCTTGAGTATTGGCAGATACTGATATTGATCCAATGCAATATCAGCACTAATAATCTGTCATTCAGCTCTATTTGAAGGTCTTCAAGGCTTGAATAAGCTTTGGGGGGAGATTTAAAGGGAACCCCTACTGTAAGGACAAATAGGCATGAATATGCTTTCATGTTTGTCTCAAACTAGAATTTGTTGCCTCAAATACAATGATGACTCACTTTAAAACAGATTCAGATTCAGATGTCTTTCATTAGTGTTAAGCTGATGTTGTCGTCTACTGCACAACTTTATCCAAAGAAGATGCTTTTCTGGCCTGAGATGTGGATTAGAAAAGAATAAAAAATAGATCCTGTCACCCAGCCTCTCGGGACACCTTGTGTTTAAGTTGCATATACCCTAGGAACACAGTTTGACTATTTTTAAACTTGAAATCTCAGAAAAAAAATCATAATACCGATCAAAAACTGTCTGCAATTTATTTCAATGGAAATGTCTATACGCAATGTGATTGGCTCATTGTATTTGAGGGCGGGACTTAGCCACAGGTCAACTGATTGCTTGTGTCAGAGATTTTAGATGCAGGCTGATATAATATGTTATTCATCTTTTGCCAGGATTGGACCAATATCTAAACTCAACATCAGAATATATAGTGTTTTTTCAGGGTAAAACCTACACCATGACTCGCTGTCACAAGAAGGTGACCCCGAACAAGGCTTGAATTTACTGAGCAAACGTAACCTAGCTCTTCATTTTATTGATAGAATCAGGTTTGATCAGATACCTGCTGAATAACAGCTGCATGTGGGTTGGAATGAACATTATCACAAATGACTTATAGCCCATGTTTTAGCCTTTTGCTCTATCACTCTCCTGTTTAGCTTTCTTCTGCTCTGACCTCCTTTTTCTGTCAGACAGTCAAGCTCCAGCAGTGTCCACTATTACTTCAAGATAAATTACAGAAATAGTTTCCAGCACAGAAAAAGGACCTTTGTGCTGTAAATAGACTTGTAACTACATACACATTCAGAAATAATAAATGTTGCTGCTGATAAGCTCATTTTAAATTCTGGATTATGAACAGGCAACTATATAAACCTGAGACTGTTTTAAAGATCACTCATATCAGCACTGCAATACTCCTCATGTACCACTCTGCTGTGCTTGCCTCTAAAAGCTGCAGTTGTTCAGAAGTTGGGATGAGGTTAGAGTCACAGATGGAGCTGTCTCTATGTACAGATTTTGCAAACAATTCAGGATTTCTTGGTGCGGGACCAGATTTGAGAGTTGGAAGTGATCCTCCAGTTATAGTATGAGTAACATCGTCCAACACATTTTCAGCAGGGAGAAGAAAACAGCCTGTAAGCCTGTAAAAACAGTCCTCACAGTAACCCTTTAATGCATCAGCTGCCAACTAACTACACATCTTCATATCACAACATGTATATCTGCACCTGAGTGCAGCTCACAGCAGGGTTTCAAACATCGGCTCTGAGCTGCAGCTCCAGTCTTCACAAGCTGCTCATCAAATGGTACAAAAGCAACTCATGAAACTGAAGTAGTGTTTGGCTACATCACGTTTCCCATCCTTACATCATTCACTGTCATCTCTCCCATGCATCCAACCATCTGAGCATGAAGAGACTGACACAGCACATGAGGAAACATCTGTATTAATATTGATTAAATACACTTGGTAACTGTTTTGAGTGTGTAGGTTTCCTGTTTAATGATCAATTAATTTAAATGTGTATATATTTTTTCTTTCTTCCTTTTGTAAAAAGTCTTTACATTTCTAATATTTCTATATTTCTTAGTTTAAAAGTTACCCTGGCTACCAGAGCGTCATTTTCCTAAATGATCAGTATTTTTACCAGCTACATAAGAACGATAATAAAATCTCTAAAAATATCTTAGTTAGCCGCAATAACATCTGGGTAGTGACGTCATATGGTTGCACCGGGCTCGATCTCATACAGGATCATATAAGTCCTGGAGCGGACTTCAGTGGTTTCCCGAGGAAGTTTTGTGGGTTTGTGTTGGAAAATAGTCGGCACAGCATTTGGCTTTAGTCTCCGTTTATAATGACCCACACCTGTCAGCTCTTTCATCAGCATGGGCCGGCTAAATGCAGCAAATGCTTCTGGGGAGAAGTGGCCAGAACATAGCCACGGGTCCATCGGAGGTTGTTTACGCCCACAAGCGATTTCCCACAACTTCCTTCTTTTCTTGTCTTTTGGGAAGCTGTGCAGACTAACATCAGTCTCCTTGTTTCCTTTGGACTGAAAAGTGCACCCAAAAGCAGCCACATGTGGCATTATTATGGTTTTTTCCCTCCTGAAACCTAGTGACTTACAGCGACTAGTAGTGAGTAAACGGCCAAATCCAGATGCTCAGCACCAAGCAACCAATCTACGTCATCAACCCAGAATGCATTGCAGCAGTAAAACAATGGCTGCACCCGAAGGATAGGAACTGTGTTTTAAACTGTATTTTTTTTTTTTTTTAAGAAAAAACAATTTTTTATGTCTTTTAACAACAAATTCTAGTTTGAGACAAACATTTAAGCATATTCATGCCTATTAGTCCTTACAGTCGGGGTTCCCTTTAATATCTGTTTTCATATATGTTTGATATTGAATGTTTATTCTTACTCGTTTTTGTACAAAGAGAGCACAGTTGAAACCGAAGTCAAAGTCCTTGTATGCTACTTGAAGATACTTGGCAATAAAGGCAATTCTGATTCTGATTCTAGTTTGGAAATTATTTAGTGGTCCACTCGCAACCTCTTTGCAGCCCAACAGGGGGCCACAGCCCACAGGTTGGGAATCACTGCTCTAGAATTACATTCTATGACCAGAAAACCACTTCACAGACACAATCAGTAGTTTGTGGTAATGTTAAGGGATGTCTGACTTTCAAGACCCTCTGACTTTAGCTCAACTTACCTGATGAGACAAGCCTTTGTAGTTTAAAGGGGAAAAACGGCTCTAATTTGGACTCAGTCAGTTAAAGTTATAGAACTACAATCTGGACACAAAAGACCTAAAGTGAAACACTGACTTTTCATACAGTGTGGTCATCAAATCACTGTTTCCAAGTATCATGTGACACACTGATGCTCCTCCCCTCCAGGTGACCTTGAGGAACAGGATTTTGAGTGCAGAAACATCTTGAGTTTTAATTCTTTATAGTATTGAAGGTTGAGATAAAGACCTTTACGTTCCTGTTTGTACAGAGCAAGAGCTACTTAAAGTTTCTTTCCTATTAACCTCTCTGTGCAGTCATTCTTCACAACCTTACAAACAAACTATCCCTCTCTTTCTCTTACCTGTTCCACTACTTTGAGGGTAATTCAGGGCAATAGTGAAAAATGACTCAACTCGCAGCAACTCGTCTCACCGGGGACCGCGAGGGGACACGGACAGACAACACCTGCGGAAAATCAAGCGTGCAAATACAAGCTAATGAAGAGTTTGTCTGGGCGTCTGAGGAGCCTCTTTGTCTCTGCTCCTGAGGCTTCTCTGAGAGGAGCGCGGTGGCAGGACAGCGCTCACAGCACTGTTCATTTGCCCAGACAGTGGAGTCCTCCAGGGAGCAGAGAGGAGGCGTCGCTGCTGAGGAGCTTCCAGACAGATTTGAGTGGTCTGCTTGGCCTGTGTTACAGCTAGCTGTCTCTTTCTTGGCTCGCTTGTATTGGTTTGCATCGACCCGTTCTGTCAGAGCTGGCAGAGGTGTTTGGAAAATGCCTCTGTGATGCGCCAGTATGTGGTGGCTCCATTTAATGTATTCATGTCTGATAGAACAGTATGTCTTCCTTCTTTTCTCCATCTATTTGGAAATTATATTAAAATGTGTCCGTGTCTTTGTAAAGCAGCAAATGAAAAAATGTGAAGTCTCCGTTTAAGAGGCTTGTTTACCAACTCAATCATGAATTTGTATGAAAGACTTATTTTTTTGGACTACTTCAGTCTGAAGTAAATATGAATTTTGTTTCAGATCAGTAATGAAATGCTTCCCAAAGTATCATCTCTAAGTTAGGTCTGAGTAGCAGATACTTTCCATGCTTAAAGTTTAGGATGTACAGCTCTGGAAAAAATTAAGAGACCACTGCAAATTTGTCATTTTCTCTGATTTTGCTATTTATAGGTATTTGTTTTGAGTAAAATGAACATTTTTGTTTTATTATTTAAACTACTGACAACATTACTCCCAAATCTCAAATATTGTCATTTAGAGCATTTATTCACAGAAAATGAAAAATGTCAAAATACCCCAAAAAAGACCAGTTTTCAGACTTCAAAGAATGCAAAAAAACAAGTTCATAGTCAATTTTAAACAACACATTACTAATGTTTTAACTTAGTAGAATAACCCTGATTTGTAATAACATCTCTTGTGCGTCTTGGCATGTTCTCCAACAGTCTTTCACAGAGGAGAGTGATGACCACAGCAATGGTTTTTATACATTTCCTAGTCAAATAAGATTGGTTTCAGGTGATCACCTCATCAGTACCTTATTAGGTAGTTACAGGTTTTATTGTGTTGGAGTTTAACAGACACTGCAGTGGAATGACTCATATATGTAGAGATGCTGATTTCTGAAATTTGCAGTGGTCTCTTAATTTTTTTCCAGAGCTGTACTTTTCAATTCTGTTGAAGCTTAAAGAGTGGGTATCGTGCATTTTTAGCCCCCCCTGTTCACGGTCACTCTACAGGTCTTTTTCAAACCGGTCACTACACACTCTCCCTACCCACTACCCCTCCATTTATGTGAAGGGTCCACCGTATTAAGCCCTTCCCAAACCAATTAGAAGGTAGTGGTAATGGGCTATAAAATACTCCATCAGTAAATCTGCACTGATGCTGACTTGCTAAACACATGAACTGTGTCCAATGGTTTCCCTCCTGAGACCTTTAATGCTTGAAACAGGCGTGTGGATTGTTTGACAGCAGCATGATTGGGGTGGTTGTATTAAGTTGCAAACAGTCCTCTGTACGGTGGCCCTGAGAGCTCATGGCACAAAAGGCAAAATACAGGCAAATGATGAAAACATCTTCACTAATTTGACAACATGTATGCAGCATTTAGAGAACATGCTGCAAATGGACCGCAACATAACAGAAGTGTTTCTAGAGGAGACTTGAAAGTGATGCACGCTTGTGCCCAGACACACTTGGTGTTTATGCGGATGTTGAGTCAAAGCCCTAATAAAGTTCTCTCTCTGTCACTTTTTATCTCATTTTCCATCACCACCAGAGACACTTTTGTTATGTAGCGGTCCATTTGCAGTGCATTATTTTTAAATGCTGCTAATGATGTTTCCATAGTTTGCTTGTCTTTTCTCTTTCGGCATGTGTTTTCATAAGTTGCAGTGCTGTGAGCTCTCAGGGCTACCATACCTCTGCCCTCTAAGAAAATAAAGTAATTTAATGAGCTAAGACACATCAATAAGATTAGTTTCTCTTTGGCTGATGAAGGCTGATCGTAGTCATGTTGCACTTAAGTTCTGTTAATTTCAATGCAATTTTTAACATTTTACATTGTTTTTGATGTACTTGCAAGATTTAAGTACAAACTTCAGTTACAACCACATGTAAAAATGTATCGTTGTATTTGCATTAATTTTCGACCACTCATTTCATGACGTTATGATGAAATTACAATAAATTGACTTAACATTGAGTCATACATCAGAGGATACTATATTAGTTTAAACTGATATAATTTGATAAGGAGTAAAAAATGAAAGAAAAAAAAGTGCACACCTGTCATTGCACTTTTAACCTTATATCAAAGGTAGGATCTGCAGGATTTTCCCACAAAGTAAAAGGTCAGGAATACTCCTGCTCAGTTGCAACCAGCTCGTGACCTTGCGTGTTGATGATAGTGGGTGGGAGAAGCTATCCTGAGCAGCTATGGTCGTGGCTGTAACATGGAGAAAGAATGATACAATATTAGTATACCTCATTTACCTGTAGAAAGTCAGTCTCTCTCATGTAGAAGTGTGATGCTGCAGGTGCACACTAGGCTTGTGAGTGCATTCACATAACTAAGGCAGAGGGCATGTGCTGCTGCTGGCACTGAGCCACGGAGAAGGAGCCCAGTATGGGTGTTGTGTTTAAAAAGAGTAAAGTAGAATTCCCACAGACCCTACCTTGAAGTTGTTTTGGGTCAACACAACCCACTGACACCCTGCCACTATTGGAAAGGATTGTTGAGGTGAGCAGTCATAGCAATTACATGTCTGGGACATGTCCTCATTGTGTTTGCATGCTTGTGCTTGTGCAGTGTAACACGCCAAAACACACCTCTCCTAAGTGTGCCAAAGCCATTAAAGCATATCATGCTCAGGCACAGCTCACTTGCTGTCACACTAACACAAAAGAAATGGAACAAACTAGGTTGAAGTGGGCATGAGCACAATTCAGAACATTATACAGAAGGCCAGTGTATGACTGCACCTCTGTCTGAAACACTTTGTTTTAGTTACTGTCTCTTTAAGACTCCTCACTCCACAAATCCCATTCTCTTTGATTGGCCAGTCTTCTGAAGGCCATGGGTAGATTTTGGTGTTTGAGGCATGTCCTTTCAGCATATCGCAAACAAGCTAGGGTTTCTCAATGCGATGACGTCAACGTTTTAGCGAGTCTGGTGAATACCTAGTGCCATTTCTTTTAAAAGCAGAGATGTTTTGATTAGTTTACAGACAAATTAAGGGATTTCTACAACATATGAATATGTAAAAATTTGAAAACCTGTGTTTATTTTGTCCAAACATTAAGCATTGGTTCTTTATAACTACTTTTAAGATAAAGGAGAGAAGAGTACCCCCTCTTTAAAGCAAGAGCTGACCCAGACTTGAACCAGTTTTAACTACAGGATGGATTTATTTTCCAAACTGGTACTTTAAAGTCTTCATAAACAATATTCTGATTAATACACCACTCTAAAAGTCGAATATAGATTGACTGTAGCCCCAGGACAAAAAAGGTTGAATTACCAACCAGTTATTATAAGACAAATAAAGTAGAGATGCTTTCAGTCTTATTTTCTTGACTCATCGATTGTCAGATTATCTCTGGAGAGTCTTGTTGATTCGTTTGTTCACGTGGAAGTCCAATGGAATGTCTCTCGATGTCGTCTCACGAAAATAAATGACGAACAAATATTCTGAAGTAAAAACGTGTACTGACCTAATATAGTCTTTATCGAAGGAAAGAAATTGACTTGAGATTCTATAATGTGAATTGTACTAGTATTCCTTTATGCCTAATCTGTAGGTTTTCATACCACAGGAAAAGCTAAATTTAGACCCAGGATGTAAAAGCCGGTGCAGTCCTTTAGGTTTCTGATAATGCAGCGCTGCCCACAGTCTGAACCCTGTGCTTAGGTAACACAGCGGCTAGTCCTCACAAACCCCATCTCCAGAGCAGACATCCAGTTTAAAGCTCATTTGTATGCAACATTACCGTGATCGGAGCTTCACATTTGAGTCGCTTCCCCTCGGTAAAGCAGGTGAAGCCATCGCTTGTGGGTGGACATTGTGTCTGGCTGAGCCACTTTCCTGACAAACATAAACTTCTCTCACTCAGGGCTGTGGCAGAATATAGCTACCCAATCTTAAGATATATTAAGAAGCTTCAGTGTACTTATTACAGGACGTTCACTCGGAGGCCTGTCTCCTCTAAGCTGGAGAGGAGGAATATCAGAGCAATTGTACACCCACGGTGAGTTATATAAAACCTGTGTTTAGTGTCAAATGATACTTTCAGCAGCTCTGTACCAACTGTTAAAGCTCCCTCCTCTGTATGTTACATTAGACCACCTCTATTCATACCACTTCTATGACAATAAATCAACATAAAATATGTGTCAGTTGCTGGATGTTCAGACTGAACGTGAGCAGATTTTAAAACTTCTACTTATCTATATGTTGTGGGAATTCCTGAATCTGTCTATAAACTGGTCAACTGAATTGATACCACTTGAAAACGTAACACTACATCTTCACCAGACTTTCTGAAATAATGAGCTCATCACATAAGGATCTCCAAATGACACATTGGAAGAGTGGGCCTCAAACACCAAGGTCTGTCCATACCACCAGGAAGATGATTTGTGGAGTGGACAGCCTTAAAGAGACAGCACTTCATTCAAAACATTTCAGATAGTGATCGTTTTTCCTATTGAGCAAGATAATGCGCTGGGCTGTGAGGGCTTTCTTGAAAGGCTAGCATTAGCATGAAGAAAAAAGACTCCACTTCCCATAAGCCTTTGATCCCTGCTTTTGGGGAGCAAGATGTGCTGTTATGTGTGTTTTGTTTCCGTCTCTGTTGTGTCTGTGTATTGGTCTCGTGTGTGTGTGAGCGCCACAGGTGGAGAACATGATTGGCTCTCCATGTGTGAACAGAGATTTGCTGGGTGATATGCTCCCCGGTGTGAGATTGCTGCACCGCTTTTGGACGAGCTTCTGGAAGGGCTCTTTTTCAAGCTGCACCTATCAGAAGCTCCGCCCCCTCTCTATAATTTCTGCTCCTAACTAAGAGGTACTCACATGGAAGTTGACTTTTCCATTGTTTAGTCTCTGTGACCCAAAGAGCAGTCTTATTAGGAGGGAGAAGCTTCCTTATTTTGATATACATGTTTTGTCAGGTTTTTCGTTAGCTACGCAGAAATTAAGCTCTGGATCTTAATATCTTCCCAATAGCAGAGTAAGAAAAAAGTCACTCCTCTTTCAGTGTGTGCGAAATTAGTGATCCATACAGGAAACAGTTTTTGTACCAGGCTGTAAATACACAAATTTCAGCTCTAAAAACGTATTTTTTGTCATTCCGGAGCCAGCCTCAAGCATCACACGGGAAACAGCAACTTTCTAGCACTTCTGCATTGTCTCATAATTTCAGACTGGAAGTTGCTGCTTGGTTGGAAGTGGGATAGTGGAGAGGGACCAAACAAGGTGTCCTCAGTTTCCCCTGGACTTGGGACATACAATGTGTTTGTTTTGAACTAAATGAATGGTGAGCAAATCTTGGTAACACTATTCTTTTTGTTCAAGACAACTTTTTAACAGACGCAATGTGACAAGTTAATCTATTCATTTAGAGCTATGTTGCGCAATTATCAGAAAGGCGACAAGAAACATGCTTAATAAACTCAGTTTATAGTGTAGTTTAAAGCCCGCTATAAGTACTGTTCCTCACAGCCTGGTGCTCTGAGACATGTCTGGTTATGTCCTACCAGTGCTCATCTACAAATTCCAACCTCACCAAGCAGAGCAAATGTAACCTGACTCTTCATTTTATTGATAAACTCTCAAGTTTGAACAGATCACTGCAGAATATCTGCTGCTTGTGGGCTGGTATGAAACACAAACAGCTTAGCCAATGTTTTGGCTCATGCTCCATCGCTCTCCTGTTTAGCTTTCTTCTGCTCTGACGTCCTTTTTCTTTGTCAGTTAAGCTCCAGTGTCCAACATTACTAAAAAATAATTAACAGAATTTTTCACAGCGTTTCATCCTAAAATGCAGGAAAACGCAATGAAAGTCTACAGGGAAACGCTTAGGGACTGAAAACGCTGTAGTACACGTCAGGCCTGAAGATGGCGATATAACTGTAGGAACCGTATACACGATAACAGCATAGAAGCTGAAGAAGAGGGGAGCCGGTCATCTGAAGTTTATATTAAAGTCTTCTTCTCTAACTGCAGAAATAGTTCAATCAATGCACGTTTTAGGAGAAGGTAGTCAGTAGATTCAGAAGCAGAGGAACAAAATGGTAGGTCACTTTTGTTGTTGTTAATGTTTGGTTTGTGCATGGCATGGTGGAGGCTTATTGCGCACACGCAGAGCTGAATGTGACGTCAGCATTTCCAGGGGAAAACCCTGGCTTAGTGTTCACACAGAGACAGTGAAAACGGCATTTTCAAAACTTTCCACCTTGGAATAGTTTGCGTTTTCGATCGGTGAAACCACAGTTTCCGTGTAAACCTTAAAACTGTTCGTGTAAACAAGGCCTGAGAAATAACATTTAGAAATAACTTGTTTTGACAGATAATCTTGTTTTAAGTTGTGGGTTACCATATATAAGCATATATCCAGAGATGAGACTTTTTCAAGGTCACTTACAAAGTTCTCAGTCCCTTATTCATAAAATCATTAAGCAGGGCAGGTATTATGCAGAATTCAAAAGTTAAGTGTTGCCCATCCCTGGCCTTCTGTCATTCTAACTCTTCTTATTGTTAAAAGTAGACGCTTGGTGGTGCTCAGTCAAAAGGATGAGATTCACCTCATGGTTCTGATCACAGCAGCAGCAGTTTATCTTCCACTCACCACACATCTTCTGCTTTTCATTCATCTCTTTTGTATCTACAGCACTGATTGTTTTCTCATAGTTTTCATTTAATTTACCGTCATCAAAAGAACTGCAGTGGGAAATTAAAGAGGAGGAAACAAATCAAGTTTTCAAGCCCTCCAAAGTGTTAATGAAGCTTTAGAATTACAGTTTTCAATCTTTGCAATTCAGAGTAATTAAAGTTTCCTCTACATCAGCTGTAGTGCAAGTTATTAAAATGATACGTTTGGAATTCTCTCTGACTTCAGCTCCGTGAGTGAACAGGAGGTTTCTAACAGCTGACCTCT
Source organism: Thalassoma bifasciatum (assembly GCA_008086565.1). NCBI lineage: Eukaryota > Metazoa > Chordata > Actinopteri > Labriformes > Labridae > Thalassoma > Thalassoma bifasciatum. The sequence continues at coordinate 171,809 of RPOG01000632.1, forward strand.
GAATGCACCTCACATTATTCTAATCCATAACAGAACAGTTATTACATATTCACCCCTGAAGACTCCCAATGACAGCTCCATGCACTTTACATGAATAAAATCATAATAGAAGTCCCAGTTTGTGCTTTTCAAGGTTTTTTCTTTTGTTTCCTGATTTGGACTCAGTTAGAAACTCCCCAGAGTGCATCACTGAGGCATGACCGACACAGAGCAGCAGTAATGGAGGCTGAGAGGATGTAATTAGAGTGGCAGGATATGAATTATAGGGGTATAAATCATGTTAGTGGGCAGGCAATAATGCACACCAGTGAGGAGCCAACAAACAATAGCCTAATTACATGCCAATTACCTGGTTAATAATGCTTTTCCAGGGCCAGTCTGTTGACCTGTCGCTGGGATGACGCTCACCATAATGAATCTGTTAACCAAGAAGGGAATCTCAGCATGGGGGTCCTTCAGAAACCTGGGGAGTGTCTGAAACAATAAAACAAATCTAACTGGAGACTGAGCAAATGTTTCAGCCATAGAGTCATTCAGTGTGGTGTCATTTTTCTCCACAATCTGTGTGGATTCTGAGTTCACTTTAAGTGAAGATGCACTGGTGAATCAGCTGAACATGGTTGTTGGCAGATCATTAGCCAATCAGTGAGCAGAGTGTAGTGCTGGGAAAAAATAAGCCAATGTTTATCTGTTGCACTGAGTCAGTTAATTGCTGTTATGCTTTTGTACCTGCATGCTGATTAGTGATGGGCAAAGCAGTTCTTTTTAGTGAATCGAATCATTAGAATCAGTTCAGTAAAGTGATTCGTTCAAAAGATTCGTTCACCGAATCACTCAGTAGTTCTCCGCAGCTACGCTACCCTGCATACTGTATGAGCTGACATACCACCAAATATTCAGTTTCCTATGATACTAACTGCTGACAAAACTCACTTTACTCACTTTACTCACGGTTGTCCTCCAGAAACATAACCCCAGTCACCACTGTGTCGACTTATACTCAAATATAACCCAAAGAATGAAAACTACTCAAAAAAATGGAGAACCAGCTAGAACTAACAACAAACACATGTTGTACAAGAATATTCCCACAATCCCCTGGGAATGACCAGGATGCTACACTACGTTTACATTGCCAAAGCAGGTGTGACATAAAAAAATGTACATACAGTTAAATATCTAGTTAAATAAGCTTAACAGATGTGCAAAAAGAGCATGCAGTGAAAAATATAAAATAGGAATCTCTGTACGTTAGACACACAACTAAATTATAATTATCAACTTTAACGTATAACAATCAAGAGAGACAGAGACAAGATACAGGAGAGGGAAGTGCAACTGCAGCTCATAAATGAACAAATCTTTTCAGGTAAGTCAGTTCGTTCACCCAGATGATTCGTTCATTTGAACAAATCGTCTACGAACGACACATCACTAATGCTGATTCAGTGAGGATGTTTTCAGATGAGTCACCTATTTGACGAACTCTGATATGTTTTCATGGTCAAATGTTTGAGGTGTTGGAGTGTTACACTGTTGCTCAGATTGGTCAAACTCATATAGTTTGTAAAACTAATTTTAAGAGACCAACTCTTAAATCTGCAACTTTTTAAGTGAACTTCAAATAGTCGCGCTTGCCTGTTCACAATCCACAGTTTAAAATAACATTATCATCACCAGTATCAGTCATTTCCAGGTGCTTTTTCTTAGTATTCATGGGCGGGTCAAATTTTCCCAAGAGAGGGCCAATTGATTTTAACAGTTTAAAAGGAGAGTGATAGAGCATGAGCCAAAACATGGGTTAATTTTGGGGGGCTTTTCTAAAATGACCAAATGTCTGGATTTTTTTTTTCTCAGTTTGTTCTACAAATCATTGATATTTATAAAATTATTCTACAATTTCAATTAGCAGACCCCTTTGTCCAAAGCGACATACAACACAAGCAAGAAGTTAGATATTAAAGGAAAACCTTAGTTAGTGATACAAAGTGCTTCAAATAAGTGCAATTGGCCCCCAGTGTAATAAGGTGCCAGGATTTATTTTTTCAAGAATAAAGTGAGATATTCTGAAACTGGAGACTCATTTGAAAAAAATGAGGTGTTATTGATGAATTTTGACCTTATGTTTCTACAGTTATAAGCTCCATATTATTGTGGATGGAGGGAGGGGTAATAAAAACACTGCAGCTGCTCCACCAATCAGAAATGTTCATCTTGCAGGCCCGCCTCCTAAAGTTCATGTGCCTTTGGAAAATACTGTACTACCCCTCAGGTAGAGCCATTTCAAAGGGTGGATCAATTACGCCATATTTAGACCCTAATTCCTAAGGTTTAAAAGCATCTTTACTGCACACTGGGGATGGAGGTTTTATGGCAGTTTATAGTTTTATGTCATGTGCACACATGTTCAGGATCTTCATTTAAGTGATGCTGGCCAGCAGAAAGCCCTGACAGAAGGCTGTGCTGAAATAAATATTCTACATTTTATTTTACTGTCACCATTCACTGTGCGTGTGCACAATATGCCAAAAAAGACAGGTTCTTCAGAGACTTTCATTCCACCAGTGAAAACCATGAATGTATTGTAGTGACAGGGTGAGTTTTTCATTTTCTTTCATGTTTCCTCAGTTTTAACACCACCAATCATGACTTGAACACCTTCTGCCTCCCAATGACAGACCAGGACACGCCGGCCTGATCCCGCCCCCGGCTCGCCCCTGCAGCCAGAGGAAAACTGCCTGCTTATTAATTTGTTTTTTAATTGAATTTCTCCCACCATTTCTCCGCTTAGTTAATCCCTGCACTGGCCTGTGGGCAGATGATTGGCGTGTAATTACCGGCTGCTGGCATGTGTGCTTTCTCCGGGCATCTCCTCTCGCTCTGCTCACCGCTAAGGCAGCAAAGCCTTTTTGTTGATCTATCTCTCCTTTTCTGCTCTGCACCTCCTCCTCCTCTTCTTCTCCGCCCGTCTGTTTCTCTCTCCTCCTATCTCCTCTCCACTATCTCGTCCTCGTCCCTTGCACTCTAATCTCAGCTCTTCCTTCTCACTCTCTCCATATATCTGAGGAACTATCACACCCTGGAGGAAATTTAAAAAGTGGGAGCAGTGCAGAGTGAAAAAGAAGCAGTGCTCGATTTTTTTTTTTTTTTTTTCCCAGGATGAAGAGGAAAGGAACGGGCCCACTTTTCCATTTTGTAATCATTTTCTGTGCTGGTCTATCGAGCGTGGCATCAGTCAGAGCAGGGGCCGAGTTAAGCTTCTCCATTCTTTGAGGACACATGTTAATAAAACAGCCAGCAGATAACAGTAATTACCTCTCAGTGGCTTCTGCTCCTCACAGGGGACGCCCTGTGAGAGAGGTCTGCCTCCTCTCCAGCCCGAGCGTCCAAAGATTAATTCTGTTTTTAACCTCCTACGCTTCAGCGGGTCGTTGGCGACCAGTTTGCTAATTCCTATGACATCATCAAAGCATAAACAGTGATGCTTTCTTCAAACATCAGAAAGCTTACCTAATCAGAAAGTTTAGATTCTTCACATTTCAGTCGCTAAGTTTGTTTTATAGTTTTCTCGACCAACAAAACGTAATTAGTGACAGAATTGCACAGACCTACCTTTTTGGGGTCATTACATCACATCTGTAGCCTGTACCCTGAATATTCACTCCCCTTTGCACCAGAGGAATCCAGAGTTTAAACATATGAAAAGTGTTGTTTCATCAATTTATTCCAAGTGGTGAAATTTCTCCTGTAAAGTCTGTTGTTTGTCTGTCTGTTGTGTCCATTCTCATCAAAAACAGCAGCTTCACAGTCTTAGCATTTCCTCCTCAATGTGAATCTGGCAAAGCTGGGTGCGTTGCGACAAAAGAGTGATCCCATAATTTTTTGTGGAGATTTCATACCAGGATAGCCTGTGAAAGACAACAAGCGCTCCCACCTTGACCAATAGTAGTGGTGTTGCGCAGAAGCTTTATTAGAGGGTCATTTGTTGGTGAACGTTGCTGTCAGTAACTTTTCAGTTTACAGCTACCAATCCCTTCCACATGAAGCCAGCTGTAGCCTTTTAGATCACTGGTGAGACCGTGCATCTTCATTCATATTCATGTGCACAACAGAAAAGGTAAAATATCCATGAATGGGAGCTGGATTTTATAATTTTTGGCAAAGCTGATTAAAAAGAGGACACTGGGGCGCAGATGGCCCAGTGGATATGGCCGCGCACCATGAGGTTTGCCCTCGAGCGGGTGGCTGGGGTTCGATTCCCGCCTGTGGCCTGTTTCCCGCATGTCACTCCCCACTCTCGCCCCCTTTCCTACTCTATCCACTGTCCTCCTCCTCTATCCAATTAAAGGCAGAAAAGCCCAAAAGATAGCTTAAAAAAAGAGGACACTGAGCACTGACAAAGCAAGGTGTAGAAGTGATGTGGTGGATGTCTTGTGTCTGGCATGAAGCATCTTGAAGTTAATGATTTAAAAAAATGGTTATAAGAAAATGAAGAGGTAGAAAGCATTTCAGCTGCATTCAGCCTGATTTGGACTTTTGCTACATATTAAACAATGACATTTTCTGAAACTCCAGATTTTAGTCCTTCAAATGAGGCATTTCTGATGAATTTTGACATTATGGTTTAACAGTTATAAGCTCTGAAACATGGTATGGTATTAAGGTCAGGATAAGGTGGGGTGTATGGGGTTAATTAGCGCACACCCAGAGTGATACACCAAACGCAGCCTCCCCGCCACCGTCCTCCTCTGCCTCCCTGCTTCTCTGTCATCACCATATTAGCATAAGTAATTAGGCGTCCTGTTTGCCTGCATGGTCTCTTGGTTTAAATTGAACGTGTTGGTATCTTTTGATTCTTCTGTAGTTTCAGGCTGCCTGTCTTGTACAATTAAGATAAAATGCAGGCCGGGTGGTTGATGATGTGGGTTAGAAGCCTGGAACTCACTTTTACTGGATTATCTCCAGTCGGTTGTGAACTCTACAAACCTCTGTGGGCATTTCAGAGATGAGGAGAGGTCCAAGCTTAAGGGACAAACTCTTTTGTGCGAGATGAACGATCAGAAGACTTTGGCGTTGTTTCACTTTAGAGCAAAATTAAAACAACTTCTTCCCAAGAATCTATCTATAATTGATTAAAGTCAATGTGCAGATGTCAGCTGTTAGAGAAGTTTGTCAAACATGGTTGTCATTCAGTAGTGAGCACTCCATCTACAGGAATCAAATTCACTTTCTTTTCACTTCACACCCACCTTCTCTACATACCCAGGTGATAATGGACTCATGCATTAGCGTAAGTATCACTTAGACCTCAGAAGAGCCTCTTATGCATCGTCTCAACTTGAGAGTAAAGTGACACTTTAGGGAACATGTTTGCTTCCTTTTTAAAGAGAATTTTATGAGAAGAGCTAGAGTGCTTGACCCATCTAAAAGAGTGAATGTAAAGTAAAAGTAAGCGCTAGTTTTTTCTTAATCCATTTATAGAAATCATCATAAACTACAGGTGGGAAACTTAGATTTATACCTTTGACCTTTTGTTTAGATGTGTCCCCGCCTACACATTTGTACAAGCACACTTTGAATGACCGTTATTCCTATATAATTTCGCACAGATTCAAACAGTTTATGAAAGCTGACATGTTTCTCTTACAGCCCATGTGTGATTATGATGGTAATTTCACTCAGACATTTGGGGGATCCCGCAAATACACACAGATTGTAGAGCAGATGGATGGAAGAAGTGCTCAGAAATAACAGAGATGATTTTTTTTTTCCAAAAATACCCAAAATCAGATCCTCCTGGGTTATAAAACCTTCACTGAAGTTTCTGCATGATTCTGAGACAAGAGGAGCATCTGAAGGAGCAACTGCATGTGAGAAAAGATGACGTTAGATGTGATGTATTTCATGATCAATGAAACTCCTTCTATCTAGTTTTTACTTTCTTTATGTTTTTGTGTGTGTCGAATAATGCTTTTATTGTGTGGTAGTTTTTAAGAACAGTGTACCAAGTCTTGTTTGGACTATATATATGTAATCGAATGTTTATAACAAAGTATATTTTCTCCTACTGAGTACTGTGCTGTGTTTTAGTTAAATTGTTTAAGCATTTGTGTTGTGCACCGCTTTATAGGTCACATGTTCTTTTAGAACAGTGTACCAAGTCTTCCTTTTACTGCATGAGCCTGATTTTAGGAGTGTATAATGTGCATACCATTGTAAAAAATAATGTGCCATGCCTTTTTTTCTGTAAAATATGATTAGCTGAATATTTTTCTCTTCTACTTTCAGTTTCAGTTTTTGTCTCGTGATGAGGACCAGCCATCCTCAAGTGACTTGTGAGAAGATGCTGTGGGATTCTGGCAACACTGTAAGAAACTTTTTTTTTTTTTTTTTTTTTTTTTTTAACAGAATAAGAGACAAGGACTCATAAAAGCTATTGTATGTTACATATGCTTGATATTTTTCAAATTTTAAATTTAACCTGTAAAACCTGTTTGCTCTGTTTGAGTGTAGAGTGTTTTTTTTCCATTTTTTTAAACTATTTAAAATTGAAATTGAGTTCTTGTGTTTTTCTTCACTTTAAACAGTTTCAATCCCATATAACATGCAGTAAATTAGACATAAATCAAAGATATTGTAAGCTTAAAGTATTTTAGAGAAGTGGTCCAAATCACTTTCTTGCAGGAGGAAAAAAAGTCAGGTATAGTCGGTCAAGTGTAAAATGATTATTGCATGTTAAGCTAAGTTTAACAGTTGTCTCTTGTTTTATACAAATTTGACAATGGTATATTATATAAAGGGTGACCCAGTGAAATCAAGGATGAAATATTTTGTGATTTATTTCACACTAAATTTAGATGTACATTTTCTCCTCTCAGGTATAGACTATTGCTACCTCAAATGGATTTGTATTGTAAGAAGTATCTGCAGTGTAATATGTAAGTTCAACTTAAAAAGGAGCCGCACATTTCACCTGACAATCAAGTTTCTTCTGAAAAGCAGTTGGAGTATGACCTTTTTCAAATCACTCTACACTGTGAGCATCAAGGGGCCTGAAAATGATTCCAAATCTCTGACCTCCAGATTTTATTTCTCCTGAGTTGCTCACCTAGAAGTATGTAATTTTGACTGGTGAAAAACTAGAAAACAGCAGAGCTCCCAGAATGCTCTTCAAAATGCAACTAAAGGTTGATCTTTGTACCCACGAGCAAGTGAGCTTTTGATTTCACACACACCCAAGTATAAACTGCCTGGCCAAAAAAAAACAAAAAAACCCCCTTCTCATTTATTAAACAACCATGGAGAAAGACACATCCTGTGATCGAGGAAAACATGTTAGTCTGTTTAGGAAGAGTCAAATCATCGGCATCAAGCAGAGAAAACATTGTAGGAGATTGTAAAAACTACTAAAATTGGGTTAAGAACTGTCAACACATTATTAAAAACTGAAAGGATGGTGAGGAACCATTGTCTTGGGTGCATCAGGGTAAGAAGAGGCAGGTGAAGTGATGCACCCATCATGCTTAGCGCCTACTGAACAAGCCTGTGGGTTGCTGCAGTTACTCAGGTCTAGGTTCAGCAACATTATGTTCCCAAAGAATGAGGTCAGCTGACGACCTGAACATACTGAATGACCAGGTTATTCCATCAATGGATTTTTTCTTCCCCGATGGTACGGGCATATTTCAAGATGACACTGGATGAGGAAGGAATCATGGGGATAAAAAGTGAAAGAGTGGTTCAGGGAGCACGAGACATCTTTTTCACTCATGGATTGGTCACAACTGAGTCCGCACCATTGACTGTATATAGAATGGACAGCGTGCTTCCGCCTGTCACCATTCTACATTTTTGAAGCCAAAAAACCCCGTTTCTCTAGCCGCCATTGTGCAGCCAGAGTCTGCGCAGTAGAGAATTTCCAGTGGAGCCAAGTAAAAAAGAGAAATAAAAACATTTATTTCTTCTTCTTTAGAAGGTTTAGTCTCCTTTTGGCTCTTTCCCTAAGTTTCTTATATCCCCGGTAAAAACTACCCACGAACGGCAGCTGTCAACTATCGTAAAATGAAACTTATATCACGGTTTTTAACGTCCAATAACTAATGAGAAACTAACTTCTCAGAAAAAAAAACACGCGAACACCATGCAGCCAGATGACATTGTCATACTACCTTAGTGTAAGGATGAGAGAAACGTTTCTACGAGGTCTCGTAATTTTTTTAAGTTTTCCCGGCTCATATCTGGAATACATGGGGGGGGCGGGGCTTATGACCTATACTGCAGCCAGCCACCAGGGGGCGGGGCATCTGCTGGAGGCTTCAGCTTGAGCCGAATGTTGTTATGTCCACTCATTATACAGTCTATGGTCTGCACCTTAACCCCATTGAGAATCTTTGGGATGTGTTGGAGAAGACTTTGTGCAGCGGTCAGACTCCCCCATCATCAGGGCATGATCTTGGTGAAAAATTAATGCAACACTGGATGGAAATAAATCTTGTGACATTGCAGAAGATGACCAAAACAATGCCATAGTGAAGGTGGTCCAACCAAATATTTGAGTGTTTAACTTTTTTTTACTTGGCCAGGCAATGTACCACACATATGACACCATCTTCTTCATCTTGCTCTCAACAAGGAATTAGAGTAAATTTCCCAATAACACGACCCCTGGAAGATACACCCTTCCACCCTTCCACTTCCACTCGATCTGTTTATCTAACAGGTTGCAGGAATCACTTGCGGATACGTGATGCTGATGTGTGCTTCTGTTCTGGGTCTTCTGTTCTACTTTAAAACCATCACTTCAGGGGTTTACTATGAAGGGAGCTCACGTCTGCAGGCGTCTTCTGAGTAAGCCGGTTCCAATGAGCCTGAAGCCTGAGTTCGAGATAACAGGAAGCCTGGAGCTGGTATCAGCTGCCATAGTTTCTCCATGACCAATGAGGGGGCTCGTGTGGTTTGGTACAGTTTGTGCTATAACAGCAAACACTCAGGCTGATGTTAGAGCTTCATGATGAGCTGAAATGTTCAGTCAAGGGTGAATAACGAAGTATTGATATTATGTAAAATGTGGTGATACCATGACATAATTGCTTCACAGTAGGGGGTAGTAGTGCCTCTTTTCACTGGCCAACGCCTGCTGTGCAACAGAGAACAGACTCAAATAAACAGCAGCTGCAGCAAAAAAAAGGCAGCTGGGTTGTCAGTGAATCTATAGGCCTCTGGCTAACTCATTGACTTTCATCCAGAAATCATGTTGTGGGAGATAAGAAGAAGGAAGTGTGGATCTCTGCCTGAACATCAAAAATCATTCAGTTCTTTGCTTGTTCTTCAAAGTGGCCCACTTTGGGTGTCCACAGGTTTTTAGAGCTTCTCCAACACACACCTGATCAAATCTTTAGACCTGTTGGAAAATTGCACAAATTCACATTTTGCATTGTTGGATCTTAAAAAGGTTCACAGCAGAGTTTCAAAATACCAAAAACTGAAATGGAAGTGAGACAAAACATTGAGTCAAGAAAATAATAGTGCAAACATTTTAAGGTACATAGTCTGTTCATCTGCACAGTCCATAAAAGATCAAATCTGCACAAAACTGTGGATTCAACATCAATTCCTGTTAGGTTTTCACACTCTGATGACTTCTTGGTGGCAAAGGCTAAAAAGTTATGGTAACACTTTACTTGAAGGGGTATGCACAAGACTGAATGAATGTTGTCATGAAGTGTCATGTGGTGAATTATGTCACATCAGTCGTTGCACAAAGACTAAGCCAGGATGAACAGATACTGTTCATCAAGCCAGGTGAAACCATGGCTGTCATGTTTGTCACTGTATCCTGAGGTTGTGATGATGAGATTTTGCATTGACTGGAATTCTCTGGTGTGGTGCTGGGGAACAGGAAGTACCTGCTGATACCATTCACAGACCCCAGGAATCACAGCAGACCTACAGTTAGGCCAGGACAAGAGCCGAGACTGAAATGACCTTTGACCTCCCAAAGGCATGCTTTCACAAACTTCAAAACTTAGGGGTCAGCCCTTTGAGGGCATATGACATCACTGTGACATCACTGTGGCCAGTCTTGTCCTATTCAATGTGGTCTACCTGAAGAAGGGGAGGACCCCCAGAGCACCATCACACATGGACTGAGACAATCCTGTCTCCCCTCTTAAAACCACAGTGGTTTGCTGGTCAGGAACCAGAACATGTTAAATTATTTTACTCACCAAGCATCTTTTGAATTTAGTCAGATTTGTTGTGCAGCAGCAGAGACAGGTGCTGTTAATTTCAGTTAAATATGGCCTTCATCCCCAGAGGAAGTTATTTATTTTATCCAATTTAAATTGATTTGGCCTCTCATGATGTTTGTTGTCTACTGTGTGTAAGCAGGGAGGCTACAGCATTATTTATTTGTCTGTTCATTTGTGTGTGGATTTGTCCTGCATTTATTTCAATGTGAAGATTTATGGGTGTAATTTACAGAGACATTTGAATGTGTAATCATCCTTATGTTCTGTAATATGCTTTAAATCTGTACTTTCTGTCTTGTAGAGTCTCTTTGTGAATTCAGTTTTGAAAAGAGATGATGGTTCACTTGCTTTGATTTATCCTTGTTCAATAAAGGAACTTCATGTCACACTTTGCAGTGTATTTTTTATTCATTTATAAAGTGAACAAGTAAATAAATTATTGATCATAAATGTTTAGATGATGACAGTGGGTCTAGTTGAATGTGAAAACATTGTGCAGTGGACATTAAAATAACTATAGGTTCACATTTGTAGTGGCTACTGACTGAGATGAGGGATGAGATTAAATAGATCCTGGAACTTAGCCTGGTCTGGAGCAGGCTAGCTCCACAGGATAAATCTCCATGGTAACTTAGGTCATAACATATCCCACTATCCCACTATCCTAGCTTTGTGCAACCGGATCAAGGATAAGTTGAGCCAAGATATTCCGGCTTAATCCCTTATCCTAGTTTTGTGCAACAGGCGCCTGGTTGAAGAAGTATCAATGTGGAAAACATTTGCTCTGAAATTCCATCCCAATAACTGGGCAGTCAAAATTCTGAGCTCTAAATACATATTGCAATAACATGTTTAAATGATGTTTTTTGTCCATGACAATCGTGAGATAAAATTTAGACATCATGACAGCTCTAGTTCAGCTTAAAATTAATTTGGAGGCTGAGAAGTTACCATAGTGATCCAGCCTAGTTAAGAGAGTCAGCATCATAATACTGAAACTGACTTTTGGACCCAAAAAACTCAGATCAAGGATGTCCAAGGTGAGAAATGATGTTATAATGAAACATTTTCCTCATAGATGATCACAGTGTAAAAGCTTGTCTGAGTAAATAAATGAGGAATCTGAATAGTGAGTAAACAGATGCGTTTGCGTGTGTGTAGTAATGTATAATTCCACGGCATCTGCCAAAAATCTCACGCAGAGTTTAATTTCAGCTAAAACACCAACAAGCTGCTGAAACATTAATCAGCCCCACAGAAATCCTCCAGTCAGAGAGTTTCCCACTAAAAACAAGTCCAGCTTTGGGAATAAGAGAAGGCACAGATTAATTGGTGTGACCCTGTTCTCCACACACCGCCGCTCCTCAGCAGCGCGGCCCCTGTGTGCTCTTCTACACTGTGTCTCCATCTCTCATCTACCGCCACTCTACTTAGCATGAATTACGTTGTCATGGCTGGAACAGCGGGGCGAGGAGCGACTCGCTAATGAGACACAAAGTACGTCTACCCGAAGAATGTCCTCACACTCTCCCTACTATAATTTAGTCGGAGGTGTCCGCTCGTCCTTCTTCTCTGAAAGACTTACCGACAAGACTGTTGTAGTAAACGTAAGACATTAATTGACTGAGACAATTGGGGGTGAAGGTTGGGGTGACCTTATAAGTGTGACACACACACACACGCGCGCTCGCTTCAGTTAGGTCACTGGTTAACATTTCTCTTCCTGTGAATAAGCTCCGTGTTGCTGTGGTGACAAGTCTTTATCACAGCCGACACAGAGAAAACGAGGTGGCGGCAAAGCTGACGTCTGACAGAGGTCGCTGAAGTTTGAGAAATAAAGACTTCAGAGAGTTTAACCGGATGTAAACGTCGCAATACAAGTTTCTGAATCAGTCACCCAAGTTTCAAGTGCTTTACAGATTTCTTTGTCTGTCTTTGCTTTTTAATTGAGCATCAGAGGATTAGGGCTGCATTTAAAAAAAAAAAAATCAGAATATGCGAAAAAAAAAGTCATTACGTCAAGGAAATTATGGTGTAATTTATTGAAAAGAAATCTTAACTATGGGCTATGACTGGTCAACACACACACACACAAACATCACACAGGACAATATCAAAGGTCAGTCAGCCTCCTGCTCTAAAACAAGTGATGTTGATCATCTTGTGAAGTTAAATGTAATATAAACAGTGTTTACAAAGGCAGCACAAGCAGACCTGTTTTTTTTTTTTGCATCAAATTCATAATGTGAAAAGGATGAGACTAATAATGATTGAATTTCTTGTGCTGTTACACCTTCATTCCAGTAAGATTGTGACTTTTTTTTCTTTTTCGTGTCATGAGCCTGATAGTATGATTGCCTGAGTTATAGTTTAAAGTTCCCAGAAAAACACATTTTTATACATAATTATTTAGTACTACTTTTTTATACAAGTTTGTTTATATTACCACATTATTAGCTTAAATCGTGACTTTTTTTTTTTTTTATTATTCCTTTGGCACTGGATATCATGCTGTCCTCTTAAAAGGAACCCTGGCTACCAGAACGTCATTTTCCTACATGATCATTGTTTTTACCAGCTACATAAGAACGATAATAAAATCTCTCAAAATATCTTAGTTTGTATAAAATTTGAAAAAATATTTCCACCTGTAGGCCGCCATTGTTGTTTACGCCGCAATAACGTCCGGGTAGTGATGTCATATGGTTGCACCGGGCTCGATCTCATACAGGATCATATAAGTCCTGGAGCGGACTAGTCACCAAAGGGCTCCTTCAAAACACCCAAACACAACCTTTTATCAGCCGTGTCGTAAACCGAAATCAGAGGCAAATATTACTGGGTGTGGACAGTCGAGAAAGTAGTCGTACCCGGCCGATTTACGTCCAAATGCTTCTGGGGAGAAGTGGCCAGAACATAGCCGCGGCTCCATCGGAGGTTGTTTACACCCACAAGTGATTTCCCACAACTTCCTTCTTTTCTTGTGTTGGAGAAATGCTGTACTGCCATGCTTGTAATCTATGTTATCATTCTGACGTCAAAGGACAGACTGCTCATGCAGAAAGAAGGTATCAGATGTTTACACAATGTGCTTACATGATGTCCATTCAAATATGATCTGCCTGTGAACTGCTGATTTTTACATGACAGATGACTATACGATCACGCCCAGATGATGATTTCACTGTGAGTAAAAGAGCTGAACAACGGGAAAGTCTTCGAAGCTGATAGGAGTCAGAGTGCTGGATGCACGTCTGATCAGACTTCTCTTTTGCAAAAGCATAAACTGAGTATCTGTGTCTGGAGCTTCTTTCGACACCTGCAGCAGCTGATAGCCAGGTGGGTGCTTGAGCCCAACACTTGTCTTTTGGGAAGCTGTGCAGACTAACATCTGTCTCCTTGTTTCCTTTGGACTGAAAAGTGCACCCAAAAGCAGCCACATGTGGCATTATTACGTTTTTTTCCCTCCTGAAACCTAGTGACTTACGGCGACTAGTAGTGAGTAAACGGCCAAATCCAGATGCTCGGCACCAAGCAACCAATCTACATCATCAACCCAGAATGCATTGCGGCAGTAAAACAATGGCTGCGCCCGAAGACTAGAAACTGTTTTAAACTGTATTTTTTTTTTTTAAGAAAAACCAATTCCTTATGTTTTATAACAACAAATTCTAGTTTGAGAAAAACATTTAAGCATATTCATGCCTATTAGTCCTTACAGTCGGGGTTCCTTTTAAAACCTCTGTCCACATATGTGAACATGACATTCCTGCCTCTCAGACCTGTGAAACTTTATTTTTTTAAAACTACAGCAGAATAAAGCGAAGGTTCTGGAGTGACCATCTCAGTCTCTTGACCTCATATCATTGAACCACTCTGGGGGGAGATCTCAAACCTGCAATTCAAGCAAAAAAGTTCAAGACTTTATAGGAGGCTTTTTGTCAAGAAGAATGGGCCGATTTACCATCTGAGAAAATAAAGACCCTCATCCAAAATGACCACGAAAGACTTCAAGCTGTTATTGATATTAAAGGGAAACAAGAGGTTGTAAGAACTGGGGTATGTAAACTTTTGATCTGGGTCATTTTGGAAGTTTCTGTTGTCGTTATGATTCGAAAAGAGTAAACACAGTTGTTTGAAATTAAATGGCTTTACCCAACTACTAACCATGAGCAAAAGAAAAGTTTTTGTGTTATCATTCACATTCTCTGAAAAAAGGCCAAGAAATCATACATTCTGTTGGGGTATGTAAACTTATGATCACAACTGTGCATGTAAATACCACTGGATTGGTGACTTGATTGTTTGTGTAACTTTAGTCCCACCTGTAAACTTTTTCAGATTGTTGTCTCAATAAGTTCTGCTGGAGCTGCTGTGGCTGCAAACTTCCACGTGTCATCTGTAATGCAATTTGAAAACCTCCAGTCACATTGCATCATCCACTCTGCAGCACTCATCTGTAGTTAAGGCACAGAGAGTGTACATAAAGTACATTCAGGATTCTGGTGCCACTGGTATTCAGCGAGTATGAAGTCAGATTTCTTCTAAGCCGCTGACATCAGTAAGAGCCTGCAGGAGACTGAGTCCACAGCTGTCAGCTCAGATGTGCGGCAACAGCCGAGCCGCAGACTTTTCTCTGGTGTCACTACAGACACACGGCTCAGCAGTGTAAACTCTGACTCTGCCACTGAGCCCACACACACACACACACACACGGTCCAATACTAAACAGCTGCTGTATAAACCATCACACATCACAGTAAGCTTTTGACCCGTATGATTCTGAACAAACATACTTGGCTTGATTTTCAGAAAGTATATGAGAAAAACATTCTACAGTTGTTCATTTCATTAAGAAGTACAAGAAAATTTAATATGAAAAAGAAAATGGCTCAATTAATTATATAGTCATCAGTTTATCCGAACAATGTGTACAGTATGACTGTCACGACAAATCTAAAATGCTAAACGTAACTGTATAGCCTGAAACTCTGATTATTTTTATGCCCGATCTTCCTGTCTCATTTTTTTCCAGAGCTAAAGAAAAACAAACCCTTAAAAGGAAAAAAAAAAAGAAAAAAGAAAAGAAAATGCAGCTCACAGACAGCCTGCAGCCAGACTTTTGCACAGTCACAACCAGAGTGGGAGATAACGGAGGAATAACAGTCACAAGTTCAGCAGGACTGGAAAATCCTCCTTCCCCCCTGCAGCCTGTGCTGGTGCAACACTTTGCCTTTTTGTGTGACAGTTTGAAAATCTGTGAATGGATAATCAAATCTGCTTCACACACCTGGACTCAGACAGAGGAGATACTGAAGCATTGTTCCAGAAATTATGGATCTTGTCAAACTGAGGAAATCACTTCTTGTTTAATGGCTACTTATCAGTGCTGTTATGGTCAAATAATCCAGGAGGAGCACACACGTCACTCACATCAATAACTATGAGATATGTTTTCCTTTTCTTTGTCATTAAAGGTTAAGTATGCAGATGTTTTCAATAGGTTTCACTTCTCTGTTTACAAACACCATCCAAACTCATCTCCTCCCCCGTGGCTCAGTGTCAGCTGCTGCACATGCTCACTGCCCCTGACTGTAGCTAATAGTATGGCTGTTACAGATGGAGCCTGGTAGGCTGTAGGTTTGCTTGGACTCCCAGAGCTCCTAACCAGCCCATCATTCAGAGCACCTGTCCTCGTCACACCCAGCCTGTGCTCACCAACCAGGCTACCTTTTAAAAGGGGTTGCTATCCCTTACTAGGTGTGTGACACAGACTGCTAACACCTTCGGTTGGCTGCTCTGTGTATGTGAGTGTGTGATTTTTGAGAAGCTTTGTGTGGTTGTTGTCGGGGAAGGAGGGTGTTGAGGTTTAGGGTTTAGAGTTTTTGGTTCTTGAGAATTTAAAATATCAGCAGGCCATTTATTTAGTTTGTCTCTCATTTTTGGTAGAATCAGTGGATGGAGGAGGAGTTTAAAACCTCCATTCTATCTTTTAGAAGCCAGTGGCCATTTTATGTTTGTTTATTTGAGGTGTGTGTTTTTTCCTTTGTTACTTTCCTTGACTTGTATCACTGTCATTCACATTCAAGTCACATGCACACTAGGCGCGCCATGATTGGCTGATCATCACCCATGAAAAATCCTGCTCTCCTACCAGAAGCTACCTGAGCCCAGCGTAACATTAACAAAACAGGCGAGGATGGGGTCTATAAGGGGGTGAGACACACACAGACACTGACACACAAGTACAAAGGCCCAGAGATGACGACTGAGCAGGATTATTCCAGTAAAAACTAAATTTTTGATTTCAAAGAAAATGCTGCATACTGTACCTTTAAACCAAGATGAATTCAGATTAATTTGAATTGATGATAGTATTTAGTACTTTAAACTAAGGATGGGAAAAATCTGAACTGTTTGGTTTACCTGACTCAGTTTGGGGTATGTGTGTCGTTGGAGGATGTACCTGTGGCATTGTGTTGTTCTGCTGTATGGAAGCACTTTGGATTCAGTGAGAGTGATCATGACAGTGGTAAGAAAGTGGTGGATGTTGACAACTTAGCAACTTTGTAGTTAAAATTTTGACTTTTCAGACCTCATTAGACAAATCAAGTGAAGTTTTCCAGAGTGTGGAGACTTGAAAACATGTTAGGGGGAAAAACGTGTTTTGATCTTACTCTTCTCAGCAAGCAGTGGGTACTGCCGTGGGCTCCTCCTCTTTCCATAACACTCAGAGGTGGACAAGTCCTCCTCGATTCCAGCAGTCCCTCAGCTGCAGCCAGAATAAGCGACTGCATGCAAATGATTCACGCATGTGTTTGTCTCCTTTAGGTCACTTTTGCTGTTTTTTTCCCCAAGCCCAGATAAAGGAGGGGGGTTGATATTTTAACATAAAACAAAATGAAAATGAACAGAAGAAATTTCATTGTTCCAAACACTTTTACAGTGTTTTCTACACGCCCCCTGTCTCTCATGTTACAATGTTATCCCTCTCTTTCACAGTGTCCATGATGATTACATACAAATGGATTATCATGCAAATTTGGCAATACATTTATTTAACATTCACTCACCTCTGGGATGCACAAAAGCAACTTTCTTTACTAAGGAGTTGACATCCTGGAACCATGTGTCACTCAGCTGTAATGATGAATCAAATAAACTGTCTCATTCTTCCAAGTTTTACTTGACCACACATTATAATTGATTATTAAAAAAAATGTTAATGGTTAATTTTTTTTGGTATTTATGATATACTGGGGTGTTAAGAACAACAACAGTGTACAATGTCAAAAGTCATGACCACAACCGTTACAAGATCTAAACTATAGATTTTGTGAACTGCTCCATCCCTGTTCAAAATTGGAAAACTATCCTGAAATATTCTTTTAATTGTGTTTTTTTAAGAGGGGGAATTTAGCTTCTTGTAGTCTTTATTCTGTCCCTCTGGAAGCCCTGCAGTGCTTTTACATGATATAAAGATTAAATGAAAAAGCCTAATTTTCTCTTGCGTGTGTTTTATTTAACTCTTACTTCAGTTTCTGTCTAAAATGCTTTCCTTCAGCCACTGTCTCTTTAAGGCTCCCTACTCCTCTAACCTCTTTCTCTATTCTTTTTAAATCTGAACAACATATAAATATGTAGATGTTTGAAAATCTGCACACATTTAGTCCAACAATATAGCTTTGTTACTGAATATCCATGTTTAATTATGGGAAAACAGAAAGCCCCCTCTCCAACTAAGATGGCTAAACATTGAAGGAAAGTTGATTCAAAATCAGAAAATCATTCGATGATAGTTTTGGCTCTTGTGACTACTTTTGGAATATGCTTGTCCTTTAAACCCTCCTGTTACCTTATGGGTCAAACTGACCCAGATTGGATTTAGAATATCTAGGAAAAATAGTAAAGAGTATTTTTTCGGAGTGAAACATTCTCTGCTTGGCTTATTTAGTGCAATAAACAAATTTATATATATACATATATGAAAAAAAGTCCATCTCAAATATTTGCAACTACCCCCTGCACGTCAATATCCCAAAGATACTGTATGTTTGACCTGGCGCAAATATGACATCAAAGGGTGTCAAAAATACCAGACACAGACAGACACACAGACACCGACAGACACACGCACAGACATACACACCCTTTGTTCAATGATTCATATATTATTAATTTTTCTGGTTGGAAACTGCATGTACATACAAAAAATTATAAATTATAAGTTTCAATGTTTTTTTAAAAATTATTGTGTTTGATTTCTTGGTCTTTCAACGGTTATAAAATGGTGAAACATTAAAAAAAAACGTGTGAATAACCTTTATTTAAACCCTTACCTGTGAGAAATAAGGAACATAATTGCAATAAATACGTATAAAATAGTTAGTAACGCAGTAAGTCATTGAATATTAAAAATGCTTGTTCGGATTTTGATTTTGTTTTTGGATCCTTTGAAGACATAAACATACACTGGGTCAAATCAACCTGGGAGCATAATAGCCGTTACCAACGAATGAACATAATAGGAGGGTTGAACATCGTTTGCTTTTTCAACCTGCAATTACCACTTGAACATCTTCTGGTTTCGACCTAAGAAGTCGTGTAACACTCCTTTCAATGTGCCGAGTTCAGCTTCATATCTCTGTCTGATGCTCTCCCATAGAGACCAATGTTATTTGTGTTTACTGTTGATGTGATTAGAGTTACCTCCAGAGCTCAAATACCACGTGCTGGTTAAGCACACAGCTGGTGCAGAGAGGCTTCCTCCTACTCACCACAGGCAGGCCACGCTGGACACACTCTTATCAAACAACTCTGCAAACAAACTTTCTCCAGCTGAAGGTGTCCCTTTATGGCCCAGGTAAAGCTCCTTCATGTAGGTTGAATGTTTATTGCAGGTCTAATTAATCTGGGGGCATTGATCTCATGGCTCCACAGCACAGCTCCGCGCTGGCAGGGACATGCAAAGTTTGAGCCGTGCTGAGGTGGAGATTATGTCTGCAGGGCAGTGGGCTGTTGTTCTGTTTGAAAAGGCAGTCAACGGTGTGTGTGGCCCTGTTGATCGATCTGCACCGGTCAGAGAAAAGACCCGTGCAGTGTTGTGTAGAAGTCCTTTGTGAGCTTAACAGCAGCAGGTTGGGGTGCAAATGAAAAGCGGGCCAGTGGGCTATTAAACAGAGACCAGAGGAGTGTCTCATGTAATGGCTATTGAACAGGCTGCTCCAAACGAGAGGTAATCAAAGCCGAGCGTAATTACACACTCCTCTGTGCTCTTTCCAAAGCCGGCCATTGTGCCCTGAGCTCTCCACATCTAATGACACAGGTAAAGGATCAAGCGGAGCTGAGGATGAAAAGTGGCAGAGCTGGGATGCAATTACGTACCAATTGCAAAGCGGTGTTGGCAATTTAGCCTCATGTCAAGGGCGAGAATGATAAATGCAAAAAAAAAGAAGACGGAAAAACGCCAAAAAGACTGAAAGACGAGCGCACGCTGACACATGCACACACACACATTCACACTGCACTGAAGTGTGGGGACCAATCCAACCATGTGTTTGAACATCATCACTTCAGTCCAGATGCTGTGATGTTGAAGTGTTGACAGAGAATTCAGCAAAAAGAGTCAATGATGCACATGTTGATCATCACATCAGTGCTGTAGTCATGTTGTGTCTGTGTCTTTTCTGGTGACTCTTTGCTGGTCCTGCTCATTATGCCATTTTGTTATCATCAGTAAACTTTAACACGACCTGACTGCAACTGTGTATTTTATTTTGAAAGACAACAGAATGATTTCGTGTTTCAGTGTTTGGCTTCCTGTCCCGCTCAATCCACTGTACATTTTTGAGTAGTCACTTCCATAGATATATATAAGAAGGCTAGATGCCTTAAGGCAGGGTCAGTAGCATTGTCACCGTGGCAGCCATCTTGGAACAGGCCTGCTCTGTACTGTTGTCAATGGAAAGGATTGGTTTATTACAAACCTTATTCACGAGGCTATGATTCAGGCTGAATTTGTAAATCACAATTAAAAAAAAAAAATTCCTAAGTTTGCAAGTTAATTAGTTAAATTTCTGACGTTTACAACAAACCAAGCCGTTTGAAAATCGGTAGAAAATTGAGCAATCTACTGTTATTTCAAAGTCCATGCTCCATTGTCTGTAATGTAACGAGTGATCATATTGCAGGTTAAACACAACTTCGAATAAGATCAAAGGAGAGATGCTCAAAAATAATTGTAGCAGCATAGAATTAACGCTGTTTGTACGTAGCTCAGGTAGGTTTTTGGTTCAATTAATGGGGCGCCTCTGTGGGCCAATCGTGGCAAAGGGGAGAGAATTTAAGTTGTGGTCCTCCCCCTGCTTCTTCCTCTCTGCTCTCGTTGGCTTCCGGGTCGCGCTGTGTGAGGGCGACTGTGTGCTTTAAGTTGTGTGTGCTTCGGTCTTGTGCGTCTCTGCTCCAGTTTGTGGTGAGTTTCCTCTCAGTCTCCCTCTCTCTGCGTTTAACGGAGCATGCTCAGATGGCTAACGCTAGTGTGATCACAGGTGGACACTTGTTGCCATTGGCTCTCTCTCTCTCTCCCTCCTCTGGTGCGTGTGTGTGTGTGCGCGCTCGCCGCATCTACTGTGGAGGTAAGTGTAGTTTTATAATGTAGGTCGTGGCCGCATCGTTGTCAGCTTTCAACTGTGCTAACGCTAGTGTCTGATAGGTGAAACTGACGTCACCACCAGCTGATCGGACCGCTGCTGCTTTGTGGGGGGCTGCTCTACTCTGCTTAGAGGAGCTGCGCTTCTCTGCCTGCGTCTACTCTGCTTTGTGTGGGGCTGTTCTACTTTACCGTGCCTTGTGAAGGGTGTCGTTGGGGCTAGTTGCTTCTGGCAGTCACCCGCCAGTCCCCACGCATCCCGTTAAAGGTCTCCGACCTCCCCACCATTCTTAACTCTTTGCTTCATTTTAAGGTGTGATTGTGTCAATTTGTGTTTTGTGTTTTGTGCAATTTTGGGTTTAGTTTGCTTTGTTTAGTTTGTCTTTTGGGTTGGGTTATTTTGTGTAGGTTTGCCTTTCTTTTCTTTTTCTTTAGATAATTGGTATAGTTATTTTTTTTTGTTTATTATCTTCACAGTTCCTGCTTTTTGGTTAAATTAGCCACCCTTATTTTGGTTTGTCCTTTTTGAGTAAGAATCTCTTTTGTTTTGATTCATTTTGTTATTGTGTTTGGGGTTTCTTTTGAGTATTCTTGTTATTATATCTAGGAATTAGTTTCTTTCTTGTTTCATCTTTTGTTGCATTTATTATCATTTTCTCTTGGTTTATTCATCCCCCTAATTGTGTTTCCTTTCTTTCAGCTGCTGAGGGCCAGTGGTGGTGGTGCTGGTGCCAGGTGGTGGGATCCCCCTCCCCTTTTTGGTGTGCTGTGTGTTCCCGGGATTCGGTTTGTTCACTACCCTGTGTGTGTGTCACTTGTGTCTGGGTGCTTTTCATTTGCTTTCTTTCAGTTGGTGGATACCTCCCCCTTCACTAGCCCTCCTCTCCACAGGTACCCTCAGCACCTGAATATTTCTTTTGTGTTTTTTTTCCCCTCCCCCTTTTGTGTGAGTGGTGTTTTTAATGATATATTTTTAATATTTGTTTAACAAATAAAGATTGTTTTTATTACACTGGAAACCACGTCTCAAGCCTCGAGTATAACGAACCTGTGTGTCCTGTGTGTTAAACTGTTAATTCCCTGGGTGAAATTCCCAGGGTGGCGTTGTCTGGCAACTTGTATTATTGTATTGACTTTATTGACAACAAAAAACTGTTGACGTAACCACTTAGCCACATAATGTCCCGCGGGAATTTTTGAAATTGGTGAACCACAGAGTTTGTTGGAGACGTTTTAGTTCGCTTTTTTAAACTTCCGCATTAAAAACCGGCATTGGGCTGTTAGGTCATCAAGGGGAGGCATAACTGGTAAAGGAGAGCAGGGAGCTGAGGAGTGAGGAGGACCAGAGGAGGAGAGCGAGTCCTGGTGAGTGACCGGCGTTAGCTACAGGCTATGGAGTCCAATGCTGATCACAAACCAGTCCGTTGGAAGGGAGTAACTTGAAAAAACGCCAAATCTGAAGCACCAGCTTCGGCGATATTGTGTATTCAACAAACTACCTGTGCAAATTCATATATCCACTAATCCAGGGTCGGAAAATAAATAAATCAGGACTTACAGTGCTCAGATGAAGTTTTTTTCGGGACGTTCTCTAACAAATCCTTGTTTAGATCTGACACCTGGAGCTGGGCTGTGGCTGCTGCTGAACCTGTCACTGTCTGCGGCTTCACCTCCATCATCTCACCTGGTCCTGGCTCCAGTATCTGATCCTGAACTCCATTATAAAACCAGGAACATAGTCTCCCTGTCGCCACAAACGATCGCTTTTTTTTCTGTAACCAATGTAGCCATGAAGTCATGTTTCTTCAGCTGCAGGAAACGAACCCGAGCATGGAAGCTAACTCTTTCCTCCTTTTGGGGAAAAGATCGACTTAATTTTCTGCTAAGTCGCTACTTTTGCACCCAGCGTCAGAATGCATCATTGAGGGGCGCAGATGGCCTCGTGGCCGCGCACCATGAGGCTTGCCCTTGAGCGGGTGGCCCAGGTTCGATTCCCGCCTGTGGCCTGTTTCCCGCACATCATTCCCCACTCTCTCCCCCTTTCCTGCTCTATCCATTGTCCTCCTCTATCCAATTAAGGGCAGAAAAGCCCAAAAAATATCTTTAAAAAAAAAAAAGAAAAAAAAGAAAAAAGAATGCATCATTGAACCATCTAAATGAACGATGAAATCAAATAAAAAACTTGTAGAAACACAACTCGAAATCCCCGCTCTCACTCACTATCTCCTATCAAACACATTGGATCAGAGCCGAGGCTGAGAACGCCGTCTCCTTGATGACGTCAAATGTTACGGTGATGGAAAAAGAGCTTTTTGAACAGCGACACTGAAAATAGCCACTTCATCCTCTAAATTAGTTGTATTTCCTGTAATATGCTCTTTAAATAGAGTGGTCTGCACCTGTTATCAGCCATGCACACTATCTTAGTAGATACACACAACATGCCCATTATTAGCGTGTGCTACTTTTTAGTTTGTACACACAATTTAGCACTAGTTACCTGGGATCTTATCCAATCAGGGCCTTAGAGTCAGTGACAAACACTTTAACAGGAACAAGTGCAACCTCCGTTTTCTTGACTATTGATCCTTTCCATGGTCATGGGAACAGTTCAAGCTCAGTCCAACACTGATCCAATACCAGGACAAATTCACTCCTTCAGGAAATATTGAGTTTCCACACACCCTCACAAACACTCTCTCTCTCTTTCTCTCTCTCTCTCTCTTACACACACGCACACACACTACCTTTGAAGTTATGGAAGAAACTCAGACACCTTCAGAGGAACAGACAGAACACACTCTGTGCTGCACAGATAATTCTTCTATCACAAGCCTTTACTGTCCAGACCAACCTTTACCTGCTCTACACACATACTCTCTTTCACTCACTCACACACTCACACACACACTCACACACACACACACACACACACACACACACCGTTTTCTTGCTTGTTTGCAGTCCTCTCAGCTGCCCTGCCCTCATACATTAATTATTGCCTCAGGAAAAAGTTGATTGCTGTTAAAGTGTCAGCGGCGNAGAGGAGAGAAAACAAGCTGGATGAGCTTAAGTCTTCATTTGAGGACGTCAGTTAAGTTTTATATTTGAGAGCGTAGTTTGTGGTGCTGTTGATCTTTATTACTCTGAGAATGAATTTCATTAATGCACAATCAGACTCAGTACATGAGATATCACACAAGTCTACTAAGGGTTTGCACTTTGGTGTCGGCTATGTCCCTGCCAATGTCAAAATGCAACCTTTGCCCTTGACAGTCAGACTTTATTGCCAGTCTTAAAAGTAGGGTATGCAGAACTTTCATAAAAAAATTTAAAATGTAGTCTTTACAAGAAATACCCTGCTCAGTCGTCATATCTAGGCCTCTGCACTTGTGTGACAGTGTCTGTGTGTGCCCCACCCCCTTTTAGACCCCTAACCCTAACCCCCTCCTCGCCTATTTTGCCAGTATTATGCTGGGCTCAGGACGCTTCTGGGCGGAGAACAGGAGTTGTTATGGGTGGTGACCAGCCAATCACAGTGCGCCCAGTGTGCATGTGACTTTGTGTTGATGATAGCCAGTAGAAGTTATCTTGAGCGGCTATAATAGCAGCTGTAACACAGAGAAAGAATGATTCTGTATCGCAGCATGTCTCATTTACCTGCAGGAAGTCAGGTGTACAGCTCTTGAGTTTATCCCATGCGATGCTGCAGGTGCTCGCAGGGCTGTTTTTTTTTTTTTTTACCATCTATGGTGAGTTTACAAAGCTATGACTTATAGCCATGCTGTTAGTTAGTCAGAGGCAGTGAGCATGAGCAGCAGCTGTCGCTGAGCCTCGGAGGGGGAGATGAGTTTGGGTAATGTTTGTAAACAGAGAAACGACACTGATCTATAATTTCTGCACACTTCGCCCTTAATCATCTAACACACAGTTCAGGGCAATGCTGACAGTTTAGCATGAGAATGAAGTCTCTAAATATCAAGTTGCCAGCATATTCTCATAACAAACCCACCTTCTGCAGTCCGAAGCTTGTACAGCAGTGTTTGCATGTTTTTGTGTCATCTTTGGCACACGAACAACTGTATCGTAAGGTTATAAATCATGTCCTTGAGTCCACAGCAAATGTTGGTGAGCTGTTTTTCCTCCTGGCCACTGTGGGCGCTATGCCCGGTTTGCCACTGCGGTGAGGGCAATCACACCAGGTGTGTGTATAAGATAGAAGTGAAGTGACATGAAAGAAACAGCTGTAAATCTGCTCACATCATCATGAACGAGGTGTTTACTTTTACCAAATTCATAGAAGACGGTAAATCGTTTATCACTTTTTATTTTCAACTAACAGCCTAGGTGGGTAATGAGGACGCAGTTTTTCCATCAGCTGTAAAATAAAAAAAATAAAAAAGTGAGTTGGTTTCAGATTTATTTTCAACACACTTTAACTTTTGGTGCAAGATAAAAAATCAAATATGGTGATTTTGCTGTAACAAACTTCTATACCTTTGCAAATTTGATAAAATCAGGACTCTCATCTTTCCCTGAATTAGTTGTTCTTCTAAATAAATTAAAAATGTTCCTTGAACCACTAAAAATAGTGAAAATACAAAAAAAAAAAAAAATTCTCAAAAGAAATTTACAACTACTATTCCCTTCCCATGCTTAATTTCATTTATGTGTTTTTCTATGTATCTCATTGACCTCTAATTTAACTTATCTTCTTGTATTGCTTCTGTAACTTCACCACTGATTGATGTGGTGAATTAATGACTGAAAAGCCAAATGTACTCATGGATTATTTATGATAAAGTTAAACACTAGAAAAAATCTATCAGCTCCACTTCTGGAAACAGAAATCTGGAGTGGCATACTACTAAACAGATCCAACAAAACAGTCATACTACATACTACATGTGACAGTAGTAGGTAGTAGGCAGGGCCCTAGTGATAATTTTGGTCACAATAACCGTGAGCTTAAATTTTCATACCATGACAACCCTAATTGTAGAGTTATTAATCATGTCCTTGAGTCCACAGCAAATGTTGGTGTGACCAGAGCTGTTTTTCCTCCTGGCCACTGTGCACACTGTTCCCGGTTTGCCACCACGGTGAGAGCAATGGCACCAGGTGTGTCTGTAAGTACAGGTGTGATTAATTGCTCTGCCTCTTTGCATGTGTTTGTAACTCTGTGAATCCCTAAAGTGCTGAGAATCACTGTGAAGCCTTTGACCTCCATCCAGGTGATGTGCTTTCCCATTCTCTTGTTTAACTGTGGTGTACACTCTGGGCGTATGGGTGACAAATGACATTTTTCTTTTCATTAAAATTGAGTCAAAGAGAATAGGCATTCTTGAAGTTAAAAAAAATGAAAATAGATAAACTGAACATTTTTTAAGTAGAGTTATACACCCATATTCTGAAATTTAGGAAGTACCTCATTTTCAAATTAGCTTTTTTAACCTTGAATTCGGATCACTTGTTGCTTCCCTAAAAAGAATGGAGTCTGATCTCATCTTGACCCACCTTTGCAGTGTTCAGCAAGTTACAGTGAGAAGGACAAACTTCTTTAACAGACAGAAACCGGGAGCATAACTAGATTAATGTTAGACAGAGACCTACTGAGACTATATTACGGTCATATCATGGAACATTTGACTTGCAGTGACTTTATTAAGTAAAATGACTGACTGTACCTGAAGACACCATCAGTGTAAAACCACTGCAGGATTAACAGACTGCTGAGTAGATCACACTGACACCATGATAATTAAAGCACATTGACTAAGTGGGACTGTTGCCTCCAGTGTGGTAGAGGTGTATGAAAAGAGATGAAAAAATGTCAGGTTATAAACATCAGACCAATTCTAGACTTGTGTATCGGTCAAACCCTTATGTAATACTCAAAACAGCCACCATTCACTTGACAGCATGATAACAGCTCTCCAGTCTGTTGCAATAATCCTTTTCACAAAGAGTTCACATTGGGCAACAAGAGAGGAGCCGAGCAGTCTTAACCGTGTAGAAAAAGGGCATTTTGCTCGACTAGTGTGTTTCAGTGACTGCAGGCTCTCTTATCTGCCAGTGTCAGAGGGAGAGAGAGGAGCTCAGCTAATCCAAAACAGCTCTTCTCAGCTAATCTCAAATGAGATGGAAATCCAGACGATTCACAGGGCCAAAAAAACATGCTGCCTCCGTCCTGTAAGATCTTGCTTTAGGGGGGAAAACAATAATTTACAAATGTGGTAAGCCACAAAGTAGCAAAGCAAAAAAAAAAAAGTCTAATAAGTCAAAGAAGTTAAAGTCTGCTTTGGAGGGAGTTCTTATTGTAGTCATGAGACACAAACATTTGCAACGTTTGTCCGGTTTCACTGCAGAATTAGGTATTGTTAGAGAAAGTCCTCTAGCTATAATAGACCAGGAGTTTAAGAGTGGAGGTTTAATGGCAGCAGTTAAATATCTCAATTGTATATGAACCCCCTGAAATAAGCAACATTTCACCAAGTTAGCATCATTACTGAAAAATAACTTCAAGCAAGTATGTTGATGTTCTTTTCTCTACTTCTGATGAGCTGATGCAACTAGTGATGTTGGATACCACTGATTTCCTTACTGATGCGATACTGAGGAAAATTCAGGGTCATATCGGCGACACCAATCTGATACTGACTGTGCTGATTAGACTGATTGTAAATAATAATAGATATATCTTACAGATAAAACACCATTTTTTTCTTGATTTTTTTCTTGTGCACATCTTTCTAAGTTCACCATGGCTGTTTTATTAAAGTTGCTCTGTATAATTTAATGCAGGGGTGGCCAAACATTTTCCCTAATGGGCCGTAATGGAAACTGTGAAAATGACCAAGGGCCGGTGGCTCTTATGCTCATGTTTACTAACAGTGAAAGTTACAAAAGAGCGCTCTATTGGAAAACTATTTCTTTTTAGTGGTTTCTGAAAAAAACAAACAAAAAATAAAAGGTTAAGTCAAACATGCTTGTGCTGTTAATGCAGACCTTTGTACGGTGGCCGGGAAGGGCAGAACAAAATTACAAATTGTGAAACACTTTTACAATGGTTGAGACCAACTTACATTTTAGAAAAAAAATTACATTCACTAAACAAAAATTAAATTACCATAACACATTTACAAGTTCTGAAACAAATTTACCTTTCGGATACAAATTAACAAGACGTGAAACACTTTTACAAACGCTGAAACAAATTTACAAGTGGCAAAACACTTTTACAAGCTCAAGCATTAACCGGAAAGGGAATGTACCAACTCCCGGGATGAACCGGATGTGATAACGGGGAGCGGCAGTCACCCAAGATGGACGGCGTCCAGGTAAAGTTTTGTCCGTTTTGTGGACAACATATTATGCGCTTAATGCGGTTTTGTTTTTCGTGTGGTCGGTCTTTCACAATTTGGATGACCTCCAACAAACACTATTGGCCTATTTGCCCCTCCCCGTTATCACATCCGGTTCATCCCGGGAGTTGGTACATTCCCTTTCCGGTTAATGCTTGAGCTTGCAAAAGTGTTTCGCCACTTGTAAATTTGTTTCAGCGTTTGTAAAAGTGTTTCACGTCTTGTTAATTTGTTTTCCGAAAGGTAAATTTGTTTCAGGACTTGTAAATGTGTTATGGTAATTTAATTTTGTTTAGTGGATGTAAAATTGTTTTCTAAAATGTAAATTTGTCTTAACCATTGTAAGAGTGTTTCACAATTTGTAATTTTGTTTTGCCCTTCCCGGCCACCGTACCTTTGAGATAAAACTGAACCTGGCAAAAATACATAGCAATTTAATGCCAGGATCAAGATCTGGACTTTATCATGTTTGTTTATGCAACAATTATAAAAATATTTTAAACTCCAAATATCTCTGATCCTGCATTCTGAACCATTTTATGCTTCAACTTTTGTCTTTTTTTGACCATTTCATATCATTAATTCAGTTTTTGGTCCTCTCGCGTTTTTTTAATTTTTAATTTTTTCAAATTCTAAACAACTCATGAAACACATTTTGCATCAAGCCAATTGCAATTAGGTGTCAGCTGTAAAAGTTGTTGAGTTTTTGCTGATTGTACAGAGCTTTAGCTGCAGAAAGTTGCCTATGCACAGTCCAAATCTTTGTGAAACGTTACCAGATATGTTACGATTTATTTCAAGCACTTGACAGAAACTATAAATGTAAACAGAACATAATTAATTTGAGTGACAAAACAAACACATGGCAAGATGAGAGCTGGGGGCCATTTGAAAATAGATGGTGGGCCACAGTTGACCCCTGTGCCGTAGTTTGGACATCCCAGATTTAATGTCACCTTGTCCCTGTAATCCACTTTAAGTCATAAATTCTTTAGGAAATCTTACCTGACTCAACCTAGTAGCTGAAATATCTCCACACGTGACTCTGTTTACACTCTACTATTATGTTTATAGACTGACTGACTGAGTAGTGTGCCACTGTGATTACACATTATGAACTGACCCAGATGGAAGAAAAAGTAGTACCCACTAACCGCATATCATTTAAACAAGATCTCAACTGTTCCTGTCACTTTTAAACATTACTTCACATGAATAAAGGAGTAAAAGTATCAATAATTTGGTTTAAGAATCAATTTTAAAGCATAAAGATCTAGTATAGGTCGTATCGATATTTCAGTATCCAGGTGCATGTCACTAATGCAAACACAGTTAATGTCATACTTGGACTGAAATACACTTTCACATTGCTTGACAGCTGCTAATTCAATCATGTTACTAAACAGTTTCTCTGTAATTGCTTCTGTATAAATTAAATTAAAAAGTGACATTTGATGGTATTTAATCCCACTCTATACCTTTACAGACTCGTGTTCAAATGAAAATAACTCCTCCACAGTTATAAAGGTCACATATGAATGTTTCTGTTCTCCTGGAATAGAGAGATGACTCAGCAGCCAGGCTGAAACATTAGTGAGGCTTTACTTGTGAGTGCAGTTACTTTATAAAAGAGGAGATAAACCATGAAAACCAACTAAAAGCACACATAGCTATACATTATTGTTATTAAAGCTGAGTGTTCAACATAAAACAGCATAAAAATGTTAATTTGACTTTTTTTTGTTTGACTTCTTTTCTTTCTTTTTTTTTTTGGGTAATTTCATAAATAATCTTTTTTTAATGCGAAACATTTTAACTCTCTTTCGTCCATTTTATCACTGAATAATTTATAGTTCATAAGCTTTTTCACCCTCAAATGTTCATCTATCACATTTTCAAAAATACATTTATGTTTGGAAAAAAAATTGAAAACATTTTTTCAGGCCCTAAGAAGAATAAAATTATCCTGACACAGGCTAGTATGAATTTCCACCACCTGAACCATTGAATTTAGGAGTAAATAACTTTTAAATAGGTGTCCACTGTAGTGACCACTATGCGCCATTTGTATGCGTGTTAATATCCCAATGTCAATTATATCAAAAATATCAATGATGTAGATTTTACCAGCTCCTCCTGCCTGTAAAGCTCAGACAGTCGCAGGATCATTGGTGACTTTCTGTTAATGTTGATGACTGACAGTGAGCTCTGATCAATTAACCCCACTTTCTACATCCTGTTATATTACAATGCTTTTATTTTTCTGAAAAATGTTTAGTTTTCTCTAATCCCAGACTCATATTGAAATATATCGATGTCTAGATATCTGGCATTAATATCGAAATATGAAATTTTGTCCATATCATTCAGCCCTAGTATGTATGAATGGATGGTTTAATAGGGCCCTATGAAATACGTTTTATTTTTTCCCAAATTCCGCTTTATTTTTTTATATTTCTGTTTTTTACTTTATACCTATTTCATCATCATACAGTGTGTGCTTTATGTGTGAGTGAATAAAATGTCTGTTAAAAATCCTTAAATTTATTGATTTAATGCATCACTGCACAGTATATTAAGTCAAAGGATCCCTTTTCCATTACTTCTAGTTCGGCTCTGGTGCATGTGTTAGTGCTTAGATGGTTGTTATCCCTTTCTTCCTAAAAACCTGTGTGGTTCTCCAACGGTGAGTGCCGAGTTGGAGTCACGTCATCGCGTCATTGTAAAACATCAGTACGTCACCCGTACTTTCGGTGCAGTATCAACAGCGGAGGCGAAAGTTAAGGTTTTACGAGTGTTGGTAACGACATACAGATAACGCTGGAAATGCTTTAAAACGCAGAGATTTATTTCTGTTTCTTTTTCGAAATTTGCCTACTACATACCAGTACCTACTGCAGTATGTAGTAGGCACTGCATACTGCATACTGCATTGAATGTAGTATATAGTATGACAGTTCTGTTTGGTCTGTTTTACAGTTTGCTACACTGGTTTCCAGTTTGAGGAATGCAAGAGTAAGGAAAAGCTGATGAATTTTTTTAATGTCTTTATTATCATTTATTCGTATTAAGTTACATTAGGACAACTTAATAAATATTGAATCTATAAATTCTCCAGAAAGAAACCTCTAAATTTTGGAGGAAAAAATTGGAATTTTTGGTTTTGAAAAGTCCACAAAACAGGGTTAAAAGACGTCCTCTGTAGTAATTACAAATGATTATAGGTCCAAGGGCTGTAAACTGCATTAGTTTTACCAGGAGACCTCTGATCTTTGTAATAACTGCAGAGGACGTCTGTATAAATGTGGATGTTGCAGCAAAATTAATCATATTTTATTTTTTAATATTACACCATATGTTATTCATTGAAAATAATCTGAAGTTGATTGACTTTTTATTTTTGGAGATGATGGAAAAACTGCTTCCGATGATGCACGTATTATTTCAAATATGTTTATAGGAAAATGATAACATATACAATGTAAGTACCCCACTTAAAAGATGTTTTAGGGTTTTACACTTGAATTGTTCTGCTGCTTCGCCCAAACTTTCTCCGTTTTCCGTCATTTTCAATTCAGACCTGTGGCCAGGCGCTTTGCATTGTGGGAAACAGTATGCCAGGTAGACTGGTCAGATGCATAATGAGAAATTTTCCCGGATCAGTAGGTCATCCGGGTAGTTTTGGCACACTGCAAATTTCGCATCTGTTCGCATTTTGGACAAATCAGTACGTACTGGTAGTATAGTATGCGAAGTGTGTGAATTTTGCGAAGTGAAAAATCTAAAAATATTTTGTTGAGCTTTTTAGTTTGTTGAATGAAAGAACATGCAAACGTGTCAGTGTTTCCCCTCGGTTTACAGCCTTCAGGCAGAGATTTATTTCTGCCACATGGTCACAATATGTCAATTTCTGCACAATTCCGCGTTTAACAGTAGATTCCGTTTTTAATGGCCAATTCCGCGATTCCGTTAACGTGGAAATCATAGGGCCCTAGTTTAATTTACAGAGGAATGATTGTATGGAGGTGTAATGGATAGATGTATGGTTGACAGTTGATGGAGGGTTGAATAGATGGATGTATGGATTAGAAATTGATAGATGATTTAATGAATACATCTATTAACAGATGAACAGATCAATGAATGTAAGGATGTATTATGGATAGATTATTGGATGGGGTGGATCAGTATATGATGGGATGAGTTGATGGTTTGATTTTATGGATGGATGAGTGGTTGATGGATGGAAGTAGTTGAACTGAGCTCTATCACTGCCCTGCAAAAGAGCAGCTTCAAATGTTTCCAACAGTATCCCACAAAGTCAAAGTTGCATCATGGGAAACAAACAAATGAGAGGGAAAGGGAAAGAGAATAGAGTGATACAAAAAAAAACACCCACCAGTCAACAACCTCCACCAGGTAAAGGTCACATTAGTCACAGGGAAATGGGTAACACATAAAAGCTACGGTGTAAAGTGGTACAGAGAGAAACCTGGACACACACACACACACACATATACAGAGAGAGAGAGAGAGAGAGAACACAAAGCAGGTAAACAGGTTGAGGGTCTGATTCAAGCACCTGTCAATGGACATGACAGCATGAGAGCTTTACTTAAAAATGTTTTTGTGTATGTGTGTGTGTGTGTGTGTGTGTGTGTGTGTGTGTGTGTGTGCGCGTGTGTGTATGTGGTACAGTGACACACTCATTTATCTTAGAGGACCTAGCAGAGAACGCCCCTGTCTCACTAATGGTGTTATTTGTTATTCAGACGCCAGGCAGACTTCTCCTCTGATTGGCTGTACCCTTCATCCTTCTGCACTTTTCAGTGAGTGTTTAGACACACACAATGACACACACACACTTTCTGTGGTCAGATTTAGTTCTATAAACCTGGACGAGCAGCTCGCGATCAGTGCTGCTGTTGTTTCTCTGTGCGATGAGTTTTGGTGTCCATCTCAGGGCTTTGAATCCACATTTTTCCTTTTTTATTGTTGTTGTTTTCGTTAATATAACAGTCAGTTTTTGCTGTCCAGCAGTTGTTTCTGCTTCTTTTCTGGTCTGGTTTCTACCTGGATCTTCTCTCTCTGTCTGTCTTATTGTCTCAGAACTAAAGCTGCACAGTAATAATTCTATTAACTTTTTTTTCTGAGCAGTCACCTTGTCGACTGGTCTAATCACTGGAAGATGAGTAAGTGTGATTTTTTTTCTTTTTTTTTTTGATAATTGACAGTGTAGGGTGGATGCACAAAACTGAATATTTTGGTCACAGTGAACTGAATGGCTTTATTTGCAGCTCAAAAATGAGGGTGTGAACTTTTAACTGTCCCTCTCATGCCTCTGTAGTATCTTTGGATGGTTTACTGCCAACAAATAAAGAACTGTCGTTGTCTCGCTGCTGTTTTAGAAAACTCTTATTTTAGTCTCTATCTGAAATGCATCATTTTAGCTGCTGTCTCTTTAAGGCTCCACAAACCCCTTCCCTCTCATTGGCCAGCCCTCTGGAGGTCTGTCAGGGGGCAGAGCTGTCGGTAGACCTTGTTGTTTGAGGCCCACTCTTCCACGTATCAGAATCTGATTTTTTTATGTGATGACTTCATCATCTTGTGAAGAAATTATGATAGTTGATCAGTTTAGAGAAAGATTCAGGGATTTCTACAACATATATGCAGGTTTGTAAATCTGCCCATGCTCAGTATGAACATCTAGGATTTATGTCAATGACAAAAAGAGGGTCTAAAAACGTATTATTAAAAAGTTCTTTGAAAATGGACAAAAAACATATTTCTGAGAGAAGGATTATGTTTTCTAACAGATTTCAGTAGTTGACCCACATTTCAAAGTTTTAAGGTTCATAATTTTTTTGTATTTTTAATTTGAGCACCCAAAAATGTCAGGCGGCGCAACCAAATATATGAAAATATATTTATAAGTTCCTGTTATTTTTTCTGTGTGAAATTATTGGCAAGTATCTCTCAAGTGTCTGTAGTGACTCATACATTTTCATTTTGTGTGTTTCATTTCTTTTATTTGTGAATAAGATAAATAATTTGATGTTAAAATAACATTTCACATTATTACATTGGTTGTACCACCTGACATGGAAATTGTTCCAGTCACCAATGAAGTGAAAAAACCTTTTTTATCAGTATTTCAGAGAAATCTACAAACTTTTCCACTTGGTCACAAATGTCATTTGTGGTCCTCTGGCTGATGCAGTTTCCTGTTTCCTGTTTTATTCTCTTCACTTTAAAATAAAAGTCTAATGTTACGGTTGCACCACCCTGACATTTGACAAGGTGAAAATTACGGGACAAAAGTTTTTTACATTTCTCAACAGCTTTAAAATTCTTTTTATTTGCAAAGAATGTTTTATTTAAAAAGGTTCAAGCATAAAATAATGCCACTGTATNTTATTTGTGAATAAGATAAATAATTTGATGTTAAAATAACATTTCACATTATTACATTGGTTGTACCACCTGACATGGAAATTGTTCCAGTCACCAATGAAGTGAAAAAACCTTTTTTATCAGTATTTCAGAGAAATCTACAAACTTTTCCACTTGGTCACAAATGTCATTTGTGGTCCTCTGGCTGATGCAGTTTCCTGTTTCCTCAAAATAAGAGAAGTGAAATTTTATTTTCAGATTACAATGCCAACGTGGTGGGACTGTAAACTGTTCCACTTTTAATGCCCTGTTTGCAAAAAATTTAAAGAGTTGTCGAAATTTTAAGAAAAATAAACGTTTCTTACAAAATAAATTTTTCCAAGTTCGTATTTTAAATGCCACTGTATTTTTAATTTCCATTTACAAGACGTGACATTCAATTTCTAGAGTTTAGTTACTATGGTTACTTGTCAGGACGGTTGCACCACCTGACATTTTGGGGGTTTGAGGAACCAAAACACAAAAAAACATGTTGTATTTTAATAGTTTAAAGATGTGTTCAAATAACACAGGTTTCATAGAATAAAGAAATACATGTGATGAAATACGCAATTCATGATGGAAGGAAATATTGCACTCGGACACAAAAAAAAGGGATGTCACATCATTGACCCATATGCAGACCTGCCAACCTGTACACATTTTGTGTACGCAAGTTGACATCCAAATATGCTGGTATGACTTGGCCCTCCAAACTACCCAAAAAGCTGCGGGAAATGTGCGTGTACGGTACTCATGTCTGTCAACAGGATGCAGTAGCATGATGAAGCGGTTTCAGCCAGTCATTGTGGGGTAGCGGAGAAAACGAGCCAGCTGAACTGATAGAATAACATCCCCTCTTCCCCCCTCCTGCCTCATCCTGCCCTCTGCCCCCCTCTCCATCCACCTTACCCCACTCGCTGCAGCTGGCGTTTAACAAGGTGGACTGTGTGTGTGTGCTAGAGTCAGCAAATGTATGTGTGTTTTGTTCCGGTGTTGTCATATAAAAGCTCCCAAGCATTAAACAGGACAGACAATAGGATTCTATTCATTTTTACATGACATTTTCACTAAACCTGATCGAATCCAACCTGAACTTGAATATTCTTTATACATTTTTGAAAGATCCCGTTACTTTTGGGCTCAGTTCTAGTGTTTCAGCGGACCTAACAGCTTTTGGTAAATGTGAACTGTTACACGTAGCGTTACTTTCTCTGTGTAAACATTAGAGCCAAAATCTGAGTGGGGAACAAGAAAAAAAAAAAGAAGAGGATGAGCAAGGTTCTTTTCTTAGCAAATCTATCGCTCATGTTCCCCTAATGACCCTAAAGCATCATCAGAGAAAAAAACAAAGAGGAGGCAGCTGTGTGTGTTAGTGTGTGAGTGTGTGTGCGTGTGTGTATTTTAGCCTTTCTATATCCATTGTAGATAGAGTAGGACTGTGTGTTTGTGATGATTATTTGTAAGTGTAAATGTTATTATTTATACAGTTTAAACATGAAGCCAACACATCTTCTGCAGCAACTTTTGCAACCACTATCATGGCAGATGTGGAAGACAAATACAGGGAGGGACAGGGCAGCACACCTGCCAAAAAGAAGAGGGTCCAAATCCAGAACCAATTACAGATGAAAAAGTCTGTGAAAAAAGCCACACAACACAAGTGGTACTGAAAATATTTTTCCAAAGTTGGCTGGTCTGTACATCCATGTTTAAAATATAGGAAAGAATTATAGCCCCTCTTTAAGAATTATGAATTAAGTATTATTTGTTGGTAGTCTGTCAGTGGTGGAGTTCAGTTCACAGTCCTCCAGTCTCATTCACTTCCCCTCTACCTGTTTTCTCAGTCAATCCTGGGATTTGAACCAGCCACCCCCTGCCTCACTCTCTTCTCCTGTGATTCATACAGGAGTAAACAACATCACAGGCCTCAGATTAGTCATGCGCATTGTTTTTTTTTTAGTGTTTGTTCTTTTTCCCTTTCATGCAGCCTCCCTCCTGCTTCATCTCAGAGGGAACACAGAGGTGGATTATGTTCTTTTTTCACAGAATGTAGGACTCTTTACTTATGTATTTAATTTGCATTTTCATTTTGCTTCTCACATGACTATTCGCCTGAATGTCATTAACTTGTCTTATATTCTTCCTCCTTTTTTTCCTTTACTGTCATATTTCACACACATACACGCACAGAGGAATAAAACATGCTGGTGATTTTTTTTTTCTCAGCCTTTTAGCTTTGGTTGAAGAATATTAAGTACGTGAAAGTTTGTCTCCAAATTTCAAATTGTTCAGAAATTTCTTATCAACACTCTGCTTTTTTTTTTTAAACTCACACACTGAACCATTTTGTTCTAATTTTTCTACTTTCTCCTTTTCTTTGTTGCGATATTTTCAGTGATGTTCATGCTTGGAAAAGGCAAATCCAGCTCCCTGATTGAAATCCATCATGACTGTCACCATTTTCTGCCAGAGATTTCAAACAACAACATGCAGCCTGTCAGTCACGGGTAGAAAAACACACTGGCTTCACTTCTTTTGCACGTCACTCAACATTGAGTCAATTCTCACACTAACATTCTTCAATATTAGGTCAAATTGAGTTTCCACAGACCAACACTGTGTTCCTAAGTGCCAAAACCTCTTCAACATTTGCATAAAACTAACATGTGACCGTGTGTGCACTGATTTAAATGAACTCAAAATACAGTTTTCATAATTAACCACCAAATCTGACTAATTAGATTGGCACAAACACTCCATGTGCAGCCAGAGTTAGAAAATTTCGTGGGTTTTCAAGATTTTGTTGTCATGTACTTTCATGCTCCAGTGAAGATTTTGCAATTCATGAATCAAATTCAGATTAGTGTGTTTGGCTTTTTTTTTTGTTTTTGCAAATGTTACTACAGTCAATCAAATTTAATCAATTCACTACCACAAGAAGATAATTTATTTAGATTTCAGTGCCAGTCTCTGGAGAAGTACATAAAAAAAAGAGATTTAAAGAGTTAGTATTCCATTTTCTCATATTTTAAACAGGGATCTAAAGTAAAAATGCTGTATGTTCAAAAAAAATATGTGCAGATTTTCAAACCTCTACTTATTCATATACTGTAGAAATCCCTTCTTAAAATGGCACCATATCTTTGAGAGATTTGCTTAAGAGGCCTTGAATACCAAGGTTCATTGCTCCACCCCATATAGGCCTCTAGAGGTCTGACCAATAGGAGGGAGCGGGGTTTAAAGAGTGGGGAAGTCTTAAAGAGACAGCAACTAAAACAAAGTGTTTGACAGAGTTTCCTAAAATGCTGGAGAGAGAAAAATAGAGATTTCTGACCAATGAGAGAAAATTTTGATTGAAGGTGGCATCTACTTTTTATAACTTAGGACTGCAATAGGCTTTTGTCTTGTGAACATAAAAGAATGAAGTGACAACTTCAACAATTGTATTGCTTTTGCCACTGAATCGGAACAAGGCGAACAGGTGTGAATACACACTTAGACTTACCCACAGATCAGTGTAGATTAGATTTGGTTTCATCTGCCTTATAAGATAATATCTTGAATATCTTAATGATATTCAGCTGCGCTCAAAAGTTTACATACCCTAGAAAAATTTATGAATTTTGGCCTTAGTGAATGAAAACACAAATACCTTTCTTTCACTTGAGGTTAGTGGTAGGGTGAAGACATTTATTAACAAACATCTGTATTTACTCTTTTTTGCTTTCCCATGGCTCAGAATCCAGAAATGTCAGTGCAGCACTTGGTAAAGATGCACCCGTCTGTCAGGAGCTCAGAAACTCACTGACCTTCTATACACACACACTTATTATAAACAAATAAATCACAGGTGAGGATGGTTACCTTTCGTAGCCATTCAAGCCCATTTGTGTCGACTTGTGTTCATGTTTTCAGGCCAAAATCACCAGGGTATGTAAACTTTTAAGCACAACTGTATCTGTACGCTTTGCTAAAACTCAAAGCTCCTCTGTTTCATTTTAATATGATTTGACAGAAAGTACATCTTACTTTTGACTTTTTAACTGAGGCATATTTTTGGCTTCTCTACAGTGCATTGAAAGGTACAAAAAAAGAGTAAGACTCTTCAATATCAAACCTTGATCACATCACACCAAACACAACCCCGACAGCTCTCCTCCTGAACTCAGGTACTCAAACTTGTACTCTTGGTTCTGCTGTTGCAAATGTGTTGTATCTTTATTTAAACCATTTCAACTTGGATGCAAGTTTTGAAGTACCTTTAAGAACAACCATTCACATCATTTTTTGTGCTAACAAGTTTTCCTTTCACATTTTGACTGAGAAAAACAATCTGTTTGTGTATCTCAACTAGAAATTCTCATTTTACCTGCAACAGAAACATGTCTGAATGGAGATGATGTAGTATACAGGGCTAGAAACTTGACTCATTTTGTCTCTATTTACTGCATTTAGATTTTTTTTTACGCACACTTCTTGTAAGCAAATGGATCTCAGGTGAATATGATTACCTTTATTAGCCATTCAAACCCATGTGTGTCAACTTGTGTACATGTTATCAGCTCAAAATCACCAAGGAATGTAAACTTTTGATCAGGGTTATTTTACTTTTCAACATGACAATGATCCATAACACAAGGCCAAGTTGACCTGCCATTGGCTACAGCAGAATAAAGTGAAGGTTCTGAAGTGGCCATCTCAGTCTCCTGACCTCAGTATCACTGAGCCACTCTGGGAAGATCTCAAATATGCAGTTCATGCAAAGCAGCCCAAGAATTTGCAGGAATTGGGGGCTTTTTGCCAAGAAGAATGGGCCACTTAACCATCTGAGAAATTAAAGAGCCTAAATGGCTTCCCCCAACCACTAACCATGAGTAAAAGAAACAGTTTTGTGTTATTCATATTCTCTGAAAAATGGACAAGAAATCATAAATTCTGCTGGGGTATATAAACATTTGAGTACAATTATATTTCATGTAAGACCAGCTTTCCAGAATAAAAACCATGAGGTCAAAGCATCTTGGTCAGTCAGAATCTCTTCCTTTCAGGATGTTTGTCAGTGAGGTTTGGTAAATACATCATCATGTGGTCTTCATTTGATGTTTACGTCCATGTGTGTGTGTTGCACTCTTCACATCTTTAGCTCCTGCAGAAACCCACCAACCATGATTAGTTTTTTGTCTATACCTTGATGTCAGATTGTGTTCCTGCTCACATTGTATTCTCTGCAAATATTCCCCTCTCCTGTCCTCCTTGTATTATCTGCTCAGAGAAAAACACACCACAGCTGCAGCTTCAAACACACAGGAGTCTCCCTTTGATTTGTCTCAGGTCAGAGTTTCTCTTCTTGTTTTGTGGCCAGGACAAAAAAAAAAAAAAAAAGAAAAAGAAAGAGGGACGTGTTGAAGGAGAAAATGCTGCTGCAGGATGTAATCCAGAAGAAGGTTTGAGCGGAGAGCTCAGGAGTAGAGGAGACTGTTGGTGGCCTCCCTCGGTCACCAGAAAGGAGGAGTACTCTCCACACCTGCACACCTCCCACACACAGGTACTCACGCTCACTTTAAGAGATGTACGTACAGGACGGAGTTCCCACTGGGAGAGTCATAGAATTAGAGAAATCACACACTTATGCAACTGCTGCAGTCAAAGAAAAGAAGGATTTTCAGTACAGTGCTGAGTTCATTCTGGGTCAGCACATACTGTAACATCCAAAAGTCAAAGTGTGGTGTGATTACATTAGCATTTCTCAAATATCAGACTACCTCACATTAAAGGAGACTTTTCTCCAGGATTAAAAACATCTCTGTGCTATACTTCCCACAAGAAATGGAGGAAATCTATCCCACACCATGCTTATGTCAATGAAAATGTACTACACACAATATGTTGTATGACCACAATGAAAGTGGGATTAAATCTCAAAACAAAAACTTTACAAAGTTCTATTTTCAATGTGATCTCTGTCAAAGAAAAATCATCTACTATCCAGAAAATATTAATCTAAAACCCTGGGCATCAGTTTTTAAACTGCAGCAGCTGTTTTTCAAAGAAGTGAAGGTTTGATTGGTTTTTAATATGTTGAAGGGTGCCAGCTGCTATTTCATCAGTCTCAGTTTTACCTGTCTTTTCAGATTTAAAAATGATCTCATGTTGCGGTACACAATACTCTGCAGAGGCTGTCAGAATGTTCATTATCTGTCAATTATCATACTTAAAGCAGGGCTCAACATTTTTCAGAACAAGGACCCCCTAACTAATGGAGGGATGGAGCAGGGACCCCTACAATAAACATATGTATACTGATGTTGCAGAAGATTTTTTTCCTCAGTACTTGTGTAAGTGAAGCAAACTAACTGTACAATTGTGCAACATTTCAGCCTCTTTTCCACCAGGCAGTCTGGTACGGATCAGTACAGTTTGGTAAGGGTCAGATCGGTAAAGCCTGATCCTGTGCGCGTTTCCACAGCCAACTGTACCATTGCAGCGCGACACAGTGTACCCCGCTAATAAAAGCAACAAAGAAGAAATTAGCAGCATTGTAAACAAAGAGCAAGATGGAGGATATCCAGCAACTCTTCTACTTTGTGATCAGTATGTGGCTCTTTATTCCATAACTCAATGAAGCTTTGTTTCAGGAAAGGCTGCGTACGGGTTGTGTGTCGTTCTTTTTTACCGCTGTCGCACGGGAAGTTACAGATCTTTTGACCAATCAACTACTGCAGTGGTTAAAGCCCCACCCCTGCGGCCAGTTTGGTGCGGCTTGGCACCCCAACAGAGGGGTACTGAAAAGTGGAGCGGTACAGGTCGCTTATTTGGGGACCGTCCCGGATTTAGCCTATGGAAACGCCACAAAATGCGTGCCATACCAACACGAACCGAACTGATCGACTTGGTGGAAACGAGGCTTTATAGTACAACTTGCAGCTGTCTCCCAGTGTCTCCTATTGTCTCCCAGAGTCAAGAACAAAGCCATAAAACAACAGATGCCCTGGTGAGGGGCTGGGGGCCAAACATAGCCTCTGTCCTTACAGGTCATAGAGACCTGCCTTGCACCTGGAACTGACCATGAGCATGCTGGAGACACTGAAGAGGCAATAATCTACATGAGAGCAAAGCCTGTAAAAACGGCTGTATCAAAGTTCTAATCAACGTACAGAAGCAACTTCGTGATGACATGTTTGGATCAT
Source organism: Thalassoma bifasciatum (assembly GCA_008086565.1). Taxonomy (NCBI): domain Eukaryota; kingdom Metazoa; phylum Chordata; class Actinopteri; order Labriformes; family Labridae; genus Thalassoma; species Thalassoma bifasciatum. Next base: position 213,693 of record RPOG01000632.1, read on the forward strand.
GTCAAATGCACTGCAAAAATGGAAATCTAAGCAAGTCATTATGTCTTATTTGTAGTAAAAAATGTCTTTTTGTTCTTAATTTGAACCACATTCACCAGACCAGGTCATAAAAATGTCTTATTTCAAGTTTTTTCAAGACAAAAATGAGGTGTAAATTGCTTGTAACAAGTCAAAAAAATCTGCCAATGGGATAAGACGAATTCGCCCGGGAAGTTTCTTGAAATTAGAAAGATGTTTTAAAACAAGAATCTTTTCTCTTTTCCGACACCACCCTTGGGACTAAGGGACATCCAGAATGCTTTGCACATTTCAGCAGATAAACATGTCGTCAAAGAAGGCAAGCTACAAATGTATTTTCTTTTTTAATGGAGATATACATATTAGGAAAACCATTGTATTATCTTAGTTTAGACCCATTTTATGGATTATTTACCTCATTGTTGCAGAACATTTGTTTTTATTTTACAATCTTTTGTCAATAGCGGCCGGTGTGTTGTTCCTATCATTTAAGTTAGTAAAGGTTACAAAATGGTCATTTTTCTCTGTGATAATGTAGTTGTTTATCAAGATAACAGCCTATATAACATGCTTGTGCTGATAATGGTATAAGATGACCGGGCTAATGTCAAAAAGATGCCCAAAGCCCACACAAAAGACATAAACACAGCTGCAGACAGCATTGTCGCTGATCCTGTAAATGCCTCCGCTTCCTTCTTCTTCTTCTTCTGAATTGAGAGACTGAACGCCGCTTTGGCGTAATGCTGCCCCCCCCCAGTCTGAAGATGTATCTGCATTTAAGGGGTGTCCCATTTCTAAGTCACAAAATAGCCCTTAACACTTGGTTTTGAGGGCTACTAAGATTGAGGGTTGAGCTTGAGGGTTAAGATTGAGAGTTAAGAAAGGAATTGGAATTGGGCCTTTCTCTTTAAAATTCATTCATAAAGTCAGTCAGAGGTTAGTGTGAGGGTTATACTGAGTGTTCAAACCTGCAATTTTACCTCTTTGGACATTTTAACTTGTGTAAAAGTTTAGCTGCACTTTTAAATGCATCTGCAGTGACAGTCACACTGTGAAATGTTTCTTCATCTTTGATGATGATGACGAGTTGATCCAAACCTCCAAACGGCTCACTAAATCTGTCTAATGGATCAGCAAACATGGATGAATGGAGCTGAAGACACAGAGCTGTTAACACGCAGAGCAGCAGCAACAAACCTCAGATGTTAAATATGAATCAGACATCAGCCCTGGAGCTGGTGTTTTGTCTCTAACACACAGCAGGGGGTTACAGTCATCAATGAAAATGAGAAAAATGCATGAAGGAGGTTAGAAATTGTAGGAATGATTTTTTTTTTCATCACAGATTAGACACACAGTAAGGCTTTGTGCAATATTTCACATCTATTGTCATCATCCTGTGAATTGACACAAAAATATGTTCGTCTGTCATCTGTGAGTTATTTTAGTGTGTCGCTGTACAGTCTTGGTCATGGAGAAATGGGTTGTTGACAAAAAAATCTATTGTCACAATTTTCAATTAACATAACATTTACACTGGTTGGAACCTTCTGTACAATGGAGGACAGAGGTAAAAGTCTTTTCTGCACAGTTTGGCGACTGCAGCACGAATCATCTCAGAACAACAGATCAAAACAAACTTTTCTGACTATACCTTTGTCAAGTTGTGGGATTTTTCTAGATTTTTAGAAGGATGGTGATGCGTTTATGGACGCCTCAGTCTGCAGAAAGTACAAGAGAATAGCTTGTGCTTGTGTTAAGAATGTTATGAGCAATGACATCAATTCAACTGTTATCAGTGTTTTATAGATGGGACAGCAGTTTTAGATTTGACTTGATTTAAGCGTCACCGCTGAACCATGAGGAGGTGAAGTCACAGTGACCACATTCAATGTTTCTAAGGAATTTTCTCCACATGATCAGGTGACCTGGCAGTGAGTGGTCACTGTAACCCCACAAAAACAGAGTTTTAAAGTGCTGCTGTTTTTGTCTGAATGCTTTGAGGCACTTCTGATGCTGCATCTCCTACTGGGAGACACACAATGGATAAAAGCAGCAACTGTTGTACCAGATGCTCCTTTATTCAAGGTCTGGTCTTCACAGCAAAGATGTCTTCTGTTTCTTGTTTCATGGTTGTCCCAGTGACTGTAGAAACAAACACAAACGACCAAATCAGCCCTTCAAAGAGCATATTGCAGGCTGAAGACAAAAGTTAAGAAAATTATAGGGTTATATCTTCAAAATAATATTTTGTCAGATTTTTTTAAGATGAGTGAACCACAAGATCTTCTGGAGATTTTTTAGGATGTTTGTCATTTGAGTGTGATGTCTCAGAGGGGAGTCCTGCTGATTCGGCCTCTGTTCAACATTAGTAAACATACGGGGCGCGGATGGCCTAGTGGATATGGCTGCGCACCATGAAGTTTGCCCTCAAGCGGGCGGCCCGGGTTCGAATCTGACCTGTGGCCCATTTCCCGCATGTCACTCTCTCTCCCCTTTCTGACGCTATCCACTGTCCTCCTCTATTCAATAAAGGCACAAAGGCCAAAAAAATAACTTAAAAAAAAAAATTAATAAACATACAACACGATACAAGATACTTTGTCATTACATCCTGTTCAAGAAACATACAAAAGACAGTGACATATCACAGGGGGAGGACAGGAGCAGGAGAGTATGTGCAGCGTCCTGTTTCTTTAGATGAAAAAAAAGGAAAAACAAGAGGGAGGAAGAGGGGAAAAAAAGGAAAATTCCAAGCTAGGCTCCAGGAGGGGGGCACAGTTTGGGAGTATTTTTTTTTCTGACAGAGAATGCCTTTTAACAACACCTCATACTTTTACTTAGGATTTGAGTTGTGCTTTGTTTGGGTGAAATTGGTCTACCTTGCTAGTTAGCCAAGCTTCTTAGGATTATAATGGTGTGCTATGTGACACTATGCATGTATGTTTATACAGAATTTGATTGGTTTGCTTCTGCAGAGGCAGGGCAGGCCCCTTTAGGCATGAAGGGGACTTTGAACATGGCATGGTTGTTGGTCTGAGTATTTGACAAACTGCTCATCTTCTGGGATTTTCACATGATTTTACAAGCTCAAGAAACCACAGTCTACCTGAGTACTGTTGCTGACCATGTCCATTCCTTTATGAGCACAGTGTACCATCTTCTGAAGGAGACTTCGATCAGGAGAACGCTCTGTGTCACAAAGCCAAAATCATTTCAAACTGTTCTCTTGAACATGACGATGAGCTCCCTGTACTCTTATGGCCTCCACAGTCACCAGATCTCAATCTAGTAGAGCTCCTTCAGGATGTGGAGGAACAGGAGATTCTCATGTTATGAATTTTACTGTGGACATCCAACACTGTATGCACACGTGTGTATTAAATTACTGATCAGCCTGATGAGTTTTCTGTAAGTCCTGAACACCAGAGAGAGCAGGTGAGGTCAGCGGCCTCCTGAGGCTCATATTGGATGTCATAAAATTGCTAATGTGTCGCTCAAAGTTATTAACTTCTCAAGTGAATTCAAAGTGGCGTCGGGGTTTTTCAAAAGGTTACTGCTTTAATCTGAAGCTTTGAAGTCCCCGACTGTGCAGAAAACACACTCACAGACTCCCAGTCGTCAGTCAAGAATAAAACAGAAATGTTGCACAGTGTGTTACTTAAAAACACAGTGTGCATGAAAAAAAAAATCACCCTGCTTTTTTCTTGTGAATCTGTTGAAAAGAACTCTTGAGTTCCTCAACATGTCGCACATGTTTCTGCTGTGGGATCGATTTTTTTTGGAGGGAATGAGCAGGACTAAGTGAAGCTCTGCGGCCGCCCTCTGGGGCCGTCTCTGTGAAAGTGGGTGTCACTCCGTCAGGTCTCCTGTGGTTTTATCACAGCCGTCTCTGCCGCTGGCTCCTCTCTATCACTGAATCGTCTCTGGTGCCAAGAACCTCAGAGGCTTTTCCTCTTATCACAGAGAAATACATTAAAGACAAGATTAAAATGAGAGAGGAACACCACGGGATCTTCAGCAGCATCCACACGTCTGAAATTATGGATGAGGATGAAAGTGTGGACGGTGGCTGAAACACAGAGCTGAAACTTAAATGAATAATCTGGATTTTGTGTTACATAAAAGTCTGTTAAGTCTCTATCTTTGAGAATGAGTTAGCAAAACTGTGAATGGGGAAAGTTCTTGGTTAGTAGTTTTTACTTGAGTGGGGTGATGAGTTTTCATTCTTAAGGAAAATCACCTGTAGTGTCTACAAGAAGCAAAATGTTATGAATACAATCAAAGAGGCAAAGTTACATTTTGTGACATTTTGTTTCAACCAGATTTTTTTTAACTCAACTTATATTTTGTAAACATATAAATCTCATATTCTGTATTGACCTGATTAAATTGCGCTAAATTAATACTAACTAAAGAATATTTGACACACCCAAAGGTAAAACTGAGGACTCCATCCTGTCTCTGTCTCTGCTGTTGGTTTCCTCCGATGTCAGGGTGAAGCACCAGGGAAAACAGGTGGATGGACTCAAATGCAGATTTAAAGAAAACAGTCTTTATTTCACCAAAAAACTCAAAAGTCAAGGCACAAACCAAAAGAGGATCAAAATTCAAAACCCAAACCTCAAAAAATCTGGAAACCCAGTGGAAACGCAGGAGAAACAGGAGCTCGAAACACGGGTTGAAATGACAGGTGACACAATGATGAAGACTGAACTGAAGACAGGGATTAAATACACAAGAACTTATCAAACCCAGGTGTGTCATAAGTCACAGGTAAAACACATGAAGGGCAATCACAGGGGAGGGAAATCCAGGACCAGAAAGTGAAACACAAGGATCAGTACAACAAGAAACACAAGGGAAACACAAGAATAACTGAGAACACCAGACCCAAAGAATATTACTCAACACATCAGACACAGGAAAACTCAACAAGGAGGAAGAAACACAAGGGGCAAGAAAACACACATAAGAAACACAAGTAGACAAATCCAACCCAAAAACCAACCAAAACCCACACGCCCCAAACCCAGCCTTAGACCCAACCAAAAAACAGGAATCATCTCATCCAATAGTGAGGATCACACCCCACACATGGATCCAGATAGAAGAGGGACCCATGTATAAGTAGATTTCAGATTTCAGCTCACAGCACGGCAGCAAAACACCAAAATTTTGCACTATCAAAAATGATCAAAACCTTAAGACCAGTTGAAAACTTGCACAAGTTTTAATTTTGCACGGATGGATCTTGAAAAGGTTATAAGTAGAGTTTCGAAATGCACAAAGAAGAAATGACAGTGAGACAGAAAATAAAATAAAATAAATAAAAATAATCTGAGCAATTTATTGTGAACAACAATTAGAAGTAGATAATTTGTTCATCAGCTGATCAAAGGTTAGGGTTAGGATTACAGCCTATAAAAGACAAAATCTGCACAATAATGTTGACAAGCTCAGGCGTGTGGACCCAAATGCACAAAACTTAGGCAGGGGATCAGTCCAAAGGTTTTGATAACAAACAAAGTTATTCACAAAAAAAGCACAGAAAAAGGCTGGAATACTAAATCAAATTCACTTTTTGTCTCTCTTCAAAAATTACAGGACGGAGAAACACTGACCAAGACTAGACAAGACAAACTGGCAGAGGACAGGGGGAAGTAATGAAACTAAATACACACGGGGTAAGAGACAGCTGAAAACTATGTGGGCGGGAAAAGTAGTCAAACGACATGATGACAACAAAACAGGAAACTGTGAGACAAGACTTCAAAATAAAAGCATGAACCAGATATGACATGACAAATGTGGATTCAACGTCACTTTCTGTCAGGTATTCACACTCTCATGACTCCCTGATGGTAAAGGCTAAAAATCTTTCGCTCTTTGAATGTAGCTGAAATGTTGAGCATGAACAAGACCTTTCACAGTGCAGCATCACTGCTGAGGTTGGACGCAAAAAGACAGCCATTTTGAAATTCTTCACAGATCCTGAGGGTTATAGAACAAAAAAGTCAAGTGGTAGACCCAAAGAAATTTCACCAGAGCTGAGCTGAAGGATCTGATTGGCTATAGAGACACAAGACGAAGCTGGGCTCAAATTAAGGCCGTTAATGGAGTCGACTGCAGCCCGATAACCATTAGATGGCGTATGGTAGAGAAGAGCTTTACGAACAAAAACCTCTTCAAGGTCCTCGCCTCTTTACAATGAATTGCTTGTTTGGCCTTTGACAGAGAGCAGCAAACATAGGGCATTGAAAGGTGGAAGAGAGTTTAATTCCCTGAGGAGAAAAAAATGAACCTTGATGGTCCTGATGGCGTCTGATGTTACTGTCATGAGAAGGAGATCGCACTGAGATGGAACTGATGGTTGTACAGGGGTGTCAAACAGCGGCTGGCTATGTGGAGACGTTGCAGGAGGCATATTCTAGACTTGTCAGATGAAAGTGGCTCATATTAAATCCAATAAGATCCAGACTCTGCTTGGAAAGCACTTTTACAAACCATGTGACACAAACTTCTGTTTTAGCAGATGTAACTTCTCTGATTGTTTGGAGTCTGTTTGGTTTTGTCTATCAGCTTCTCAAAGCAGCATGTTTGATGGTCACACAACCATGTGGTCACATGACCATGTGGTACACAGAGTGAGTCACATACATGCAGACCAGCAGGAACATAATGAGCGAGTTAGTGATGCAGAAACACAAGGTCCACTTCATGGACATATTTGCACAAGGAGGCTTGACAGACAGAAGTGTTGTGCTGATCTTGTAAAGTCATATTCCAACAAGGACATCACCACCAATTTACACCTGACATGGAGAGGAGAACGGTTTTGCTGTGTTGCATGTGAACAAAGTTATGAGACAGGTCTACATTTACCTGCTGTGGGCGGCGGTTAAAACAAGAAACATACAGTCCACTGAATCACTCTCTGATCGCTCTATTTAGCGTCACACACACACATGTAGTCACCAACCTGTCCACTTTTTCACCCAGAGAGATGTCTTACAGGCTTACAGCCTCCAACATAGCACTGCTGTCTCTCCAAAACATTTATGGCCCTTTTGCACTGACTCGCCTTGGCCCTACTCGACTTGGCTCTACTCGCCTCTACCCGGTTTGTGTTGCGTTTCCATTAGCGCGGTACTACGCGGCAGACGCCAGTTTTTAGTACCTACTCTACACGGGTTCCAAGCGAGTAAAGCCGATACTAAAACGTGACGTTGACGGACTGCCAGTCACTCAATGGTCAGAGAATGTCGTCACCGAAGCTTCTGACTGTACGAATCACTAACAAGAGGAAAACGAATAAGTCAGCGACAAGTTTTTAATGACATTTAAACCCAACGGCACAGAACCAGACTGAATGAAGACAAAATACAGCCCTAAAATGCACCTTCATGATTCCTAAATAAGTTTAAAGTCCCTTTTAAATGAAAAGGAAGTTAACAGCAAAGATAGTTCGGTTTAAAGAGTCTTTTAATTAAATCAAAGTTCGTCGGCGCAGGAGCGATCTGTCTGCCACGAGAGTCTTTAAGCACCAATCAGTCCATTAATCCACAGGGAACCAAAAAGGAAAAACAATTCAAAGAAGAATGATTGATCAATAAAAAATCTCCAGTATACCAGGCCCAAAAATCAAAAATTAAAGCGATCTCACTGGATCCAGTGAAGAGTTAATGTCGTTAAGCAGCTCCTTCGTTTCCCTCCGCGTGCAGCAGCACAAGGCTGTTGTTTACCTCTGCTCCTGTGTCATGCCGCACCACATTGAGCCGCTGTATTACTTTAATGAAATCTTTTGAAAGCTTTGTTTTTTCCTTTAAAGACCATGGTGGCACATATGTTAGTACAAAATTATGTTTGTGTCCTGTTATAGATGACATGCACACACTTCTGCGCAGCACTTTAGCGCAGCTGTGTAATAAGATCCACGCCCACCGTGAGTCTGTAGTCGGGCTAGTGGAAAAGCTAACCAAACCGTGTAGAGCCGAGTAGAGTAGAGCCAAGCCGAGCCGAGTGGGGCTGGAATTGTATAGTGGAAAAGTGCCATTACTGACCTGAGGAAAACTTACTGTCATAACACTGATTATCTTTAGCTTTAACTTTCTTCAACTGAACTCTTCATTTTATTTATTTACAGAAGAACCTCACTTCTATCACTTTGCCCTTTGGAATAACTCTTCTGTTTTTATAAGACAAACAAAACAAAAAGCTTCTCCATTAAGGCAGAGAATGCAGAATTTTTTCGTTAAGTTTCACTAATTAGTTTATTTACATTCAACATCCAAACTCATCTCCTCCTCCGTGGCTCAGTGCCAGGGACAGTGCATGCTCACTGCCCCCGATCGTAGCCAGTAGCATGACTAACAGTCTGAGCTTCGTGAACCCATCGCAGGTCAATGAAGTATGCTGCAAATATTGTATCAGTCTTTCTTCATGTTACAGCCGCTATCGTAGCCACTCGAGATTGCTTCTCCCACTTGCCATCATCAACATACAAAGTCACTTGAGCACTAGGCACACTGTGATTGGCTGGTCCATACACGACAATTCAGCATGATTATTCCTGTATGAGGTGACATTTTATTTTTTAGGAAAATTCTGCAAATTCTTCCTTTAAGTTAAATTGAATTTCTTCACTGCTGTCTTAAAAAAATAGTTTAAAAATTCAATGTAAACTTTTTATTGGTTTGAGATTGAGATAAACATTGAAAACCCATTAATAGGGTTTGCATGGCTCATTAAGACTCATTGTTCTATTCATTAATTTATTTCAGAAAGAGAGATAAGTGAATATTGTTCATGGTAACCACATTTGCATCACTTCATCTTATCATGCAGCACCACCTTATACCTCCTTTCTGCCATTCTGGTGGATTTTTGTGCTGTCAGTTGTGCTTTTTCTACAATGTTTACGTTATAGTTGTGTTCTTTGTTCATTTTCATGACCTCTCGTGTTGGCTTTAAATGTATAACAGCGCTTCACCCGCTCAATCTTTCAATGACTCTCTAGTTATATTGACCTGGGACCACAGATGCTTTACATTTTTATAAACACACATAATAAAAAAAACAAAAAACAAAAACAGCCATAATTAATGTTCCATGCAAAAAGCATAGCATGGAACCATCAATGTAATTTTCAAGTAATTCTATGGTGAAAAACTGAAGTTGTCAGAAAATAATTTTTGAAATCAGTTCAAATTGAACCAAAGGAGGGTTAAAGGGGACAAATATTAAAGAAGGAGTACACTGCTTCCCTATATTTTGAATGTGGATATTAAGTAGCAATGCTGGATGATCTGATCAGTTGAGTATGGATATTCAAACCTCTACATGTCCATTTGTTGTAGAAATTCCTGAATCTTTCTTTAAACTGGTGAAGAGGGTCTGTTCACAAAAAGAGCACAGGATCTTCATGTGACTTGCTAAAATGATGAGGTCATCATGTATGGATCTACTTACTGGTTTGTGACATGTTGGAGGGTTGGGCCATAAACACCAAGGTCTGCCCATAGTTCTGCCCTGACAAGCCCCTAGACCAGAGGGCTGACCAATCAGGAGGAAGGGGGTTTGTGGAGCAGGGAGCAGCTTTAAAGACCAAACACCAGTGAGAGAAAAGTAAAAAATTTTTTTTAGCTGCAAGTCATTTTAAGCTTCTATGGGGGCACCAAGGGGACAGTATAAAGGCTTTTTAAACCAAACAAACAAAAAAACGATACCCATCTTTAAACAAGACAAAATCATTGCAATCAAGTTGAAATGCCTGCTAGAAAAGCTAGAAGAGGAGGTGACTGCTGAGGTTTGTTAGCAGTGAGAGTGAAATGAACCCAGAAATTACCTTCTTACCTATTTTATGGTGTGTATGTACTTTCTGACCCTCATCTGCTATAATTGCGTTGTGTTGAAGGGCAACTGTTATGATAGAAATACTTTCTTTCTAGTAGAGGAATTAATTTTCTGATCTTTAAATGGGAATTTGGGATCACCAAAACCTGAACATGGGTCAACTCAATGCTTAATAATGCTGTAACAACAAAAATATACAAAACAAAGCTACTTTGCCAAACAGCATAAAGCTAGATTCAATGACACAACAGATGAAGATGGTTTATTTATCAAATAGTTTCATATTCACATGTTGACGACTCTAAATCTGTCATCTCTCTAATTCATTCACCTTGAGTGCTACAACATTTTTCCAGCATTTATTCTGATCATTCATTTCCAGACAAGGTCAGCTGAGTGAAGATGCACCCTCATTAATTATCTCTATAAATGATGCATGAGAAGAGTTCAATCAATCTATTTAATTTAGCTCAGAGGGGCTGTCCATAAAAAGACAGAATTTGAACATTAAATCCAGCTGCACGTCTTGATAAATATTACCCAGAATGCATACAAATGCAACATACAAAGCAAAAAAATTACACATCGCATTGAAATGACATGGTTAAAAAATCATTAGCATCACACACTCAGCTAAAACATTCAATTAGCCATCTGTGAAAGCATCATATCAACAAAGGTTTTGGTGGGAGTGAATAATTTATCACGATTCTATGCCCTTGAGATTTCAAATATTTGAAATTTACATTTGGATCCTGTCAAGTAGACACTCATTTTTGAGGTTTGAAATGTTGGATTTTTCCCACTGAGCCTGATTGAAACTGAGGAAAACATTCAATCATTACTATAAGGACATATTGGATGAACTTTGACCTGTAGTTAGAATAAGTTGCTGTTGTTATCCATGCGTTTTTACCGGTGTGAATAGATACAGATGAGCATGGAGTAGTACACTAAGGGGTGATTGTAAAAAAAAAAAAAAAAAAAAATCACTTTTCTGTGATATTAGGGCTGGTACTTTAGTGCGTTAATTTTTATAAATTTATTACAGAAAAAAAAAAGTAAAAATAAATAAATGATTAAGTATGCATTTTAACACAGTTTACAGTTGCACTCCAGAAAACACAGAACATTTCGTACTGCAGGAGTTCCTCGCATACCAGATACAGCAACTCACAAAGTGACACCTCCTAATATGTAAAACACCAAAGTAATGCCAGACTGGCATCAAACAATTTGGATGTAAACAGCGTTTCTTGGCCCTGATGATGGAAAAGTTAAGAAAGTGAATGTAAGTATGTTTGAGAGCATTGTTCACATCAATATTCATTCATACAAGCATGATGAGAGAAATAGTTACGTTTCAGTTTCACTCCTCAATTTGTGCTCCTCTCACTCACTCTGCTCACGCGCACTCCGCCCCTCCTCCTCCTCCTCACAATGTTGCTGTGAGGATGGCATGAAAGAGCAGGCTGGTGTTATACTGAAGCTTCAGATTTTGCAGAAAGGAAAAAAAGTACCATGGAGACACCACAAATTTATACAAGAATCTGAAAACATCCCAAAAAGAAAACTGTAAACTGCAAAGTGAACAGAAGGAGGAGGAGAATCCTCAACTAAAAGCAGATTCCTGGAAGAGTTCTTTTAGCCTGACTAGCAGTATCCAGGTGGCTGACTTATAGCAGCAAAAGTAAGCTGAAAGCATCTCCAGCATGAGTCAACGTTAATATTCACAGTGAAATTGGTCGCCATAGTAGTTATTTTAAAAGACTGATTCAAGATTTACAGTAAAATTTACAAAAAGTCATTGTCTCCTGGAAATGCAGTTATGTCCTTTAAATAGCATCTCACATTGTAGCATTATTTTCAAATGGAAATTAACATGGCACTGTTGTTCAAGCTTCTTTTTTCACAATATATTTATGAATGGTTTTTAAATTGTATAATTAAAATAAACAGTTTTTGATATATGGTAATGTACATACAAATAAAGAACATCATATAAACATAAACATCCACACTTACATCTGTTCACACTAAGTGAACCTGTATCAAAATTACATTAATACAAAAGTATATATTGATATATACACATGCAAATTCATGCATTCACGCAGATAATACCCTAAACATTTGTGCATACTTATATTCTTAACAGTACAAAAATGTTTGCATGTAAACATACACATACCCCTGTACATATATTAGAAATTATTACCTGAAAATATGTATTTTAATTGATGAATAATGAAGAAAGAATAGCACAAAAATAAATAAATAAATAAGAATTAATTAGATGAATAAAAATTAAAAGATAAGACTATGACCTCAGAAATAATGATGAAAATACAACAGTAATTATTTAAATGTCATGCCCTTGTTTTGCTGATACAATAATGTTCATATAGGGTTCCCATAATTGTACCAATTCCTCCAGTTTTCCCTTGGCAGTGTAAGTCAATCTTTCTCATTTGATGCAGTCCGATAGTTCTTTGAACCATTGTTTTATAAACGGTGCTTCCACACTCTTCCAATCACAAAGCCTCAAATCAATTAATTACATTTTTTTTTAATGGAGTTCCACCACTAACATTTATATTTATGACATAGTGTCCCAACTTTTTGGAATTTGTGTTACAAGCTGTGAGACCTCAGAGAACTGTTTTTGTCTAGAAAAACGATGGTCCTGTATTCTGTCAGGTTGTTCTGTGATACCTTGTAGCTGTATATTATCTCTGCTGTAGTCTCCCTGTGGTGGCTGTGCCCTAAAGGTAAAAATATCTGTCTCTACAGGATAAACTCACCTGCCCTGAAGCTTGTGGACAGCTGATGATGTGTGTCATCTTGCAGCTGTCCATGTTAATGTCTAAAAGGGTTACAGAGATTGTTACAAAACGGATTATAAGCCGTGAAGTGAGTTTTGATCGGCCAGACGACTCAGCAGCCCAAATCCCCACTGAATCACTCTATTGATCATGTCCCTATCAAGACCTGTTAGATATAATGTGATCATTTAGTGCTTTAGGCCAGGATGACAAGTGAGCTGTGATGACTGTGCTCCAGGGCTGAGAGATAAAAGAGATCTCTGGATGAGACTGTGTGAAGACTGCTGTAAAGTGATTAAACTTGGCAGCTTTCTCCTCCCTGCTAATCAATCGGTGCTTTTCAACTGCAAGGACTTTCCCCAGGAACTAAGGACTGTCTGAGGACTGAGCGTTTAATGAATGCAGAATCTAAATTTAGTTTAATAATCAGCAGTTTTCAAGTTGTGAAGTTTTTCCCTCTGCCTCACCAGCGGCTGACAGCGCGCACGCACGCACACACACACACACACACACACACACACACTAAGAGACACACATACGCACTCGCAATCATAACCATTCCCCCTTAAACATACTGAACTAACTTTCATCTGTTTCAAGCTCTACCAGGGGTGCACACCTGGGCAGAGCTGCTTGACCCCTCATTCAGTCACACACAAATACACACACACATACACATAGCTACTGGAGTACTTACTGGCGCAAGGTACAACAAACAAAGGACAGACGCCTGATTGTTTGTTTTTCTCTTTTTTATGATTACTTGGTTGTTTATTGTATTTAGAGATTTGATATGAGTTAAAAATATTCCGTTTAATTGAAAGTATAATTGTTTGCCTGTGGGGGTTTAAAGCGGGGTATGGTTGCCCCAAAATGGAAGATAATTGATGTGGGTTTTTTTTTTTCTGTGAGTTTTCTGTGGTTGCATTGCAGGTAACAGGAACAACTTTGACAAAACATTAGCTTTGTTGTGTTTTTTTCTTTGTCCCCTACCATGGGTGGTTTTGATTTAAGTATTTTGTTTATTTGCACTTGTAAATATTTCTGTCACTTTAAATAAGTCACCATTATCATTTTGACGACATTGCCCGATGTTGTATGAGCGCTTTGTTTACATGTCTTCTATTTTTCTTTTTTCCATTTACTTAGTTTTCTTGTATACACATGCAGCACGGTGCTTATTGTTATTCTGGGGTGGGATGTTTTTGTTTGTGTCTATTAAACTGAAATTATAAAAAAATAAAAAAAATCAAAAAAATCTGTAAAACATCAGACAATGCAGACGGTGAACACAAAACACCACATTTCTCCCTTTGGGTCACAAATGCTAAATCAGGGTGGATATTATTATTTTTTTTTCATTTTACTATTACATTTTTGTCAATTTTGTCTATCAATGTCAAATATTGGTCCGTGTACTTTTCTGTGCTGTGTGCAGGTGAAAGTCAAAAATGTCACACTACCTTAGGCGAACAGAGGTTCAATTTTTTGTCAATATTGTTTGTTTTACTTATAATACACCAGGAATTGTGTGTCGAACTTATATAGGTGATGTATGATATATATATTTTTTCTCTTTTTCTGTCCTATTTTATTTAAAGACATTTTAATTATGGTCACCTTGGATGAAGTACTGACACATGGATGATGTATAAGGATTGTGTCTTTGGCACAGGGTGAAGATAAAAATACTTATGATATGTGTATCTCCTCTCTGGCTGTGTGTGTGTGTGTGTGTGTGTGTGTGTGGGTGTGGGTGTGTGTGCGTTTTTGTGTGTTTTGGGGTAGGCTGTGGGGTTTCTTCTTTGTTTGTATTGTGATGTCATAAAAATGCCAATATGAATAATATCCAAAAAAAAAGTAAAATTACTTCAGCTGATCAGAGATTCAATTTTTTGTCAATTTTTTTTGTTTTACTGATAATAAACCAGTATTTTTTTTGATAAAAACTCTAGATCAGGGAGAGGTTGTTAGTTTTGAATCATGCGACCAGTAGATCCACCTCCTCTCTGTAAATAGATTTGTTGTGTTTCTGATCAATTTTCGTGTATGTGCCTGCCTTTAGGTTTATAATAAGCAGTGACAGACTCCTCGTAAAACTGGTGGAATTATATGGTTTGTATTACTGACAAATATAAGTTCTTAATAGACAACATTAGAATCAAATGTTTCCTTTATTACACAGCTCTACCTGTCATTCAGCCTGATGGACTGAGACATTTCTGACAGAGTAAGTGATTCAGACCCTGGATGTTTGTTCACTTGAAACAGCCTCTTTTACTCCCTGTGGGGAATCTTAATAATCCCTGCTGGACTCACAGTCACTCAGCGACCTGCTCTGGGGGGGTCCACACGCTCCCCAGCGCTGACCTAATGAAAACATACACTGAACACGCTGCTTAATCCTGATGAACGGGCGACGTCTGAGCCGCGTGTTCCTGTCCAGCTCCGAACCTCACGGCGTTCCTCGGCCTTGTGCCATCTCCTCATGAATAAATTGTGACTTTGCATCCTGTGCACAGAGTGGCTTTTCTTGTTACCGAGGTGGGAGCGGCTAAAATTTTCATGACTGCTGAATTATTCACACCACCGTTAGATTACAGAACGCATCAACATTCTGGAAAATATAATGTTTTACAGTGGTGAGATCAGTAGGTGGGAGACAAAGGAATATAAAAATGTCAGAATTATCATAATTTACTCTGTGGGGCTTGTGTTGCAGGTCTGTACTGTAATTTGCTCTTACACTAAAACACGGGAGGATTTTTGCTTTAAATACTTTTTCCTTTGTGCCAGCTGAAGGTAGATCTGTTACACTTCTCTGTGAAAAATGGATGACTGTGGAGAGAAAAGGGCCAGTGTTTGGGGATACTGTACTGTAGTTAAACCTGCAGCTACTGTAATCTTTATTTACTCTTAGGTGTGTACTCATGTTGTTTTCTGGTTTTACTCAGAAAAGGTCAAAGCAGAACAGACGCACATTAAGTTGTGATTTCTGTCTGTCCTTTTCTGGCTTTTACACATCATGGAAAGTCTCCTTCAAAAACAGTGCTGGTAAAAAGTTCGGAAAGTCAACTTGGACAGCTATTTAACCCCTTATTCTCACATTATAGGTTTTGTATTTGCCTGCACTGAGAAAAATAAATCTGGGGAGAAGTGACTTTAACTTAATCGAATCCCTTAAAACAACAATAAAAATTCAAGTTAGTGTCTTCACACCAATATATCTAGAATTGAAGTCAAAAATATTTGTTCAGTATACAAGACGGTGTGAATTTTTTCAGGGCATATAATTTAAAATCTAATAATTCAAGTAATGTGTGGCAATCTTTTTGAGTTTATTAACACAAGAGACAATCTTGTTATTTTTCCTGTTTCATTTGGTATTTCTCGAACTAGAAACTGAACTTAATTCCTCATCAAATCTTGTTATCATGTCCGAGGAGGGCACACAGTGGACATGAAAGCTGTACATGGATGAATCACACGGATGGCACAGCTGTCTATGCTGGCTGTTCATGCCGGTGTGGACTGGCGGCCTACACTACATGGAGTGGACCTGCTGTTTATGAAACATAGTGTTAATGGGCTAGGTTCAACAGTGTAGACCGGTTTGCCAGCCAAAGTTCATTTACCACTTTGAAAAAAAATGTGTGATTCATTCAAAGTTTAGTTGTGCTTCATCGACTTGTAAAAATTTAGTTCACTTGACTCAGATTTTATTTTCCATGTCAAAAATGGTTTAAATGAAAAGCAATCTTGCTGAAGCAACATAAATCAATTTTGCAAAAAGGTGCCTTAGTTTTCTGAGGTTGATCTATGGGAACATTTTATCAGTGTGATGAGGCGAAAGTAACACAAAGTGCTTTTTCAAAGTAACCTCCATGCAAATGTGCATTTCAGTGGTTTTTATATCAGCTTGGGTTTTACTCATCAAGCCTTAAGCTGATTCTCACTGAACAGCAACTTTAAGACCCTCCCGATAGGCTTCATTTTCTAAAACTTCTCTTGGCAAGAAGTGAGAAAGTCGGAGTTGGAAGGTCCATACCTCTTCCTTTGGTTTCAAGCACTGTTTTGTGGCTCATTGGGCTAGGGGTATGATTCTCGCTTTGGGTGCGAGAGGTCACGGGTCCAATCCTGCACGAGCCCGCTATTTGTTTCCAGTCCATGTGACCAGGATAAACTGCATGCTGAAATCAGGAAGTGTGGTGGTCACTGGAAATTAATATAAAGAAAAAAAAACCCAGTTAAATAACCAATGAAAGCACAAGATTTGTGGACAGTACCTGGAGTGGCCACCCAGGTTTCCTCACCTCCACGCCAATGGACTTGTCTGTGTCGTTGACCTTTTCCTGGCAGACCTGTGTGTTCATTTTCTCTGATTCCTAAAGCTCTTGTAGGGACTGAAGCATCCTTTTTTCCGTTGTACTAGCTAAGTGATCGCACATCGGATGGCTCACTTTTGTGGCTCGTTGGTCTAGGGGTATGATTCTCGTTTTGGGTGCGAGAGGTCCCGGGTTCAAATCCCGGACGAGCCCACTACTTGTCCCAGCCTCCGTGACCAAGCTGTACTGCATGTGGAAGAAAGGAATCGGTGTGGTCACTCAAATTTTACCTTTTTATCGAGTTGAAATGTTAAAAAACCTTTTTTTTGATGAATAACAAAAAAAAGCTGAATAACCAATGAGAGCACAAGATTTGTGGTCAGTACCTGCAGTGGTCACCCATTTGTCCACACCTGCACACCATACCTCTCTTGACATGTCTGTGCCATTGGCCTTTTCCTTACAGACCTATGTGATCATTTTCTTTGATTCCTGAATTTCTTGTGGAAGCTGAAGCCTACTTTTTTCTGTTGCATGCGCGTTGTGATCGCTCGTAAGCTCACGCTCTATTGGGGCTTGTTGGTCTAGGGGTATGATTCTCGCTTTGGGTGCGAGAGGTCCTGGGTTCAAATCCCGGACGAGCCCTCACTACAGCAGGGGGACCCCACCCAGATTGGTTATGGGCAGACAAGCCTTTGAAGATACAATGTCCCAGGAAGCCCAAAAGTTTCCTTGTGTGGTCAATGGCACAAATAGTTTAGGCACAACAGTTCTTGGTGACCTTTCATGCCTTTGTAACCAACTAGAGGTGTAACATCCCAGTTCTTTAAACAGTTCTCTTAATGCTTCAACATTATGATGTATTGGTTTTGTCTGTTCTTGTCATCTCTTTCTTTTCACATGAACTTTGCTCTGACCTGCCCAGATCATCAACCGTTTCAGAAGCTTTCAACAGATTTGGCCAATATATGAAAGCTTTGGGTGAGTTGTTAGATCTTGATCCTAAGTAAAATCTGTAAACCTCAGAGAGTTTGCCCTAAATGTGTCCTATTTTAAAAATTGTGTAGTCTGGTTCTCAAACTCTGAATAGTTCATATGCTCACACTTTCAGGGGTAAGATATGTCACTACTAAATTGTGATGGAGAAAATGATGTTTGTAAAAGTAATCACAGAGAATCTCAGGAATAATTAACCAAGGTTTCTGACGCCCCAAACTCTGCTTCTTTGTGCCCTTGGGTAAAGTTTGGAGCCCAGCGCAATAAATATGGACACTCAGTTTGTCCGAATGCGTTTCTGTTTTACTGAGCTTCAGCTTGGTAAATGCAGATGCAAACACTCAGTGAGACAAACATAGTTTGAAGTAGCCTTGGACAGAGCGAGTACATTCAGCTTGGACTGGTCCTTATCAGTTTGAGTCCCAGCTAAATTCAGATGTTTGACCTCCTCACTGGAGGCTCATCTTTCCATTTGAACAGCCACCACACTGTTTGGCTACGTTTTGGCCTGTAACATTTGTCACAATTTATAATCAGAGTCCATGAAGCGTCTAGAGGGAAAGTTGTTGTTAGAGATGAAACACGTCACAGATATAGCTGTGCTCATAAAAGTTTACATACCCTGGTTGAATTTATGATTTCTGGGCCATTTTTTCAGAGAATATGAATGGAAACAAATACTTTTTCTTCACTCATGGGTAGTGATTGGGGAAAACTATTTATAAACCAACAACTGTGTTTACTCTTTTTAAATCATAATGACAACAGAAACTCCCAAAATGACCCTGATAAAAAGTTTACAAACCCCAGTGTTTAATACCTTGTATTTCCCCCTTTACCGTCAATAACAGCTTGAAGTCTTTTATAGTAGTTGTGGATGAGGGTCTTTATTTTCTCATATGGTAAAACTGCCCATTCTTCTTGACAAAAAGCCTCCAGTTCCTGTAAATTCTTGGACTGTCTTGCACGAACTGCACATTTTAGATCTCTCCAGAGTGGCTCAATGATATTAAGGTCAGGAGACTGAGATGGTCACTCCAGAACCTTCACCTTATTTTGCTGTAACTAATGGCAGGTGGCTAATTGTCATGTTGGAACATCCTATGTAACTCACACATCCCCAAAACATCAGTGATCCACCTTTGTGTTTCACAGTAGGAATGGTGGACCTTTCATCACAGGCCTTGTTGACTCCTATCCAAATGTAACGTTAATGGTTGTGGCCAAAAAGTTCAATTTTGATCTCATCACTCCAAATGACTTTATGACCAGAAGTTTTGAGGCTTGTCTCCGTGCATTTTTTTAAATTGTAAATGGGATACTTTGCGTAGATATGGCTTTCTTGGCAACTCGACCATGCTGCCCATATTTTTTTCAAGTGCCTCCTTATTGTGTATGGTATGCAAACTTATGAGCCCAACTGTATTTACTCTAACTGATGCTAAGTGATAGTTTGAACTTTGGTAGGAACATAACTCACTCACTGAGTCATTCTGGTCAAAGCAGAGGAACTTCCAGGATGTTTAATGAGAAATGAACAAACAAAGTGCATCAGATCCATCATATACTATCAGGCTGACGACATTGACTGGAGCAGATTTAATAAAAGCCTAATATCAGCCTTGAATAGTAATGCAGTGCTGCTACAAACTCACCCAGGGGCAGTGTGAAGACGCTCCCCTGCCGGCCTGGCTGTTTGTCTAACTGTGGGAGGAATAATTGAGTTTCAACATTAGGCTGAGCAGTGGGAGACAGTGTAATATGTAACAGGATAAAGGAGGAGGGAGAGGTTTTTTTTGCCCCCTTTGGGCTAATTCTCCAGACTCTTCCACTCCTTCAGCCGCCATTTTGATGAAATTAAGAATCCTCCTCACCCGTCCTGCCCTCCATCCTCCAGCTCTCTCCATCCTAAAGAGATTAGACCACTTCAAGAACATTATTCAGATTGTTTATCACTCTCAGCTGCAATTGAAATGAAGAGGATTGTGATACACTGAGGGTTTCTGCAGAGATCTGGATCACACTTATCTCTGATTCTCCTCTGAACTCACTGATATTAGCTCTTTCTCTTTTCAGTTGTGTTGTTTCTCTTCAATTTTTAATTCTAACTTCAATACCAATTACATGTTCTTAGACAAGTCTCTAAAATTACACAAATGTTTTCTGTTTTGAATGGGTTTGAATAGAGCGTGGGTCTCCAGATTCAGCCACAATAACAATGTTTATGTGAACTGACTGAAAAAGTTACACATGCAGAATGTGACTTGGCATTGTCTTGCTTCAACAATGTTGCAGCTGTCACAGATGCGAAAGTTCCCATGATGCCATGAGCACTAACAGACCCTGTACCATCACAGATGCTTGCTTTTGATCTTTACGCTGGTAACAATCCAGACTGTCCTTTCAGACCACAGTAAACTTTTCCACTTTGCCTCAGTCCATTTCAAATGAGCTCAGGCCCAAGAGGGCTTTCTGTCTGTTGTTGATGTATGGCTTTGTCTTTGCATGGTAGAGTTTGAACTGTCACTTGTAGATGTAGTGGTGACCTGTGTTAACTGACAGTGGTTTTCTGAAGTGTTCCTGAGCCCATGTGCCAATACCTTTTACACAATAATGTTGGTTTTTAATGCAGCGCCACCTGAGGGGTCAAAGGTCACAGGCGTTCATTGTTGGTTTGGGGTCTTGCTGCTTACGTGCAGAAATTTCCCCTGATTCTCTGAATCTTATGGACTGTTGATAATTAAATTACTCAATACTTTTCAATTTTTCATTGACAAACATCGTTCTATTACTGTTGGCCTGTTTGCTCACGCAGTTGTTCACAAAGTAATGAACTTTGCCCCATCCTTGCTTGTGATGGACTGAGCCTTTTGGGGATGCTCCTTTTATACCCAGTGATGGTACTCACCTGTTTCCAACAACTTTCCCAGTCTTATGTTGCCCCTGTCTCAACTTTTAAGTAAAGTGCTGCAGAATCTGCTACAGACATGAAAGTCAAAGTGAGTGGATATTTGCTCAAAAACAATAAAGCTTATCAGTTTGAACAATACATGTATTGTCTTTGTAGTGTATTCAGTTAAATATAGGTTAAACAGGATTTGCAAATCATTGTAATCTGTTTTTATTTACGCTTTACACAACTTCCCAACTTCATCTGAATTGTGGTTGTAAGTTTACAATTACATTGTGATATTTACATGTAGAAGATATTTATATGAGCGCAGAGATGGATAAAAACAGAGCCCCTAAAGGGACAAGAAAAGGTAAAAAAGAAAAAGTAATTTCACGTGTGCACATGAAACTGTCACGTGCTCACCTGAAAATTCTTTCAGAATTACGTGCACCTCTTCTTTCTTCACACGCAATCCTGCCTCTTTACATTTTGTGTATATCCAACGCTGTCCCTAGAGCTGTCCCTCTATGAAATCAAACACGATCCAAAGCAGTGTATCCTTTACGTCGAAACAGACCATAGGACTTCAAAATTCTCTTCAAGTTTCTCTCGGACACATCAACACCATGACGACTTGCAAGCAAAGCAGCAATGTCCTTAAAATATAGTCCCGGGTGATAATGCTCACGCACTAACTCTTGTACTGTCATTTTGTAGAGAAGAAAACTGTCAGGTGTGCATCTGAAGCATTTCTGGTGCGCACTATGGTTTCAGGTGAGCACGTAAAACGTTTCTAGTGAGCACGTGAAAGTTTCAGGTGAGCATGTTAAAGTTTCAAGTGCGCACCTGAAATTATTGTTATTTTTTTAACCTTTTCTTGTCCCTTTAGGGGCTCTGTAGATAAGAAATACCAAGAACTACATGCTTTTTTTCTCAATGGAGAAGTAACCCTCAATGAAAAGATCATGTGTAATAATACAGTAATTTTCTATCAAAAAAAGGGAGAAATAAACTCATCCTGTCATTATTGGCATAATAGTTGTAAAACAACCAAGCTGTTACTCTACAGATAATGTCTGTCATTTTTCAGACATTATCGTGTAAACTATTTTTAAAACACACAAACAAAAAAACTACTGTAAAAAATAGGGTTATTTGCCATAAAATTGGGATTTTGTTTTCTACAGTGTAGTATTCCACATTTTTGGCAATGAGAGTTGAAAAAGTTGCAGATGATAATTCATCATCAGACTGCTGAGAGGTTCAAAGGTCATGTACTTCAGCCAGATAGTTTGCAGAAAGTGACTCATGTATGAATCTGTCTATACTATATGAACATTTTTGTATGATATGTGAAGTGTCTGACTTGTCAGTATGGAATTAAAAAAGTGTCCTTTGCTGTCCTTTGATGGTTTAAGTCCTCTGGGAGTGTGGCCTCAGACAGGTAGAGTTTAAACCTGCTGTGTGATCACTGTTCGCTCTCAGCCTGTGGTGATGTTCAGCCACCTGCGTATCAGCGCGCTGGAATTAGATCAAACCGTTCCATGCCACAAAGGCCGTGAAATGCAGGAACAAAATCCATTCATGTGCCGCTGATAACGCCAATGGATACTCACAGCCATTCATGTAGATTAATTTCGTCACATCCATTGTTAATTAGCTGAGATTGGGGAGAAGCCGTGGTTATCAAATGAGCTTAGTGCGTTTAGCTGGGACTAATCCCTGGCTTTCCTTGTTTATGGGATTTGATGGGGGAAGACAGCGGTGAGTCAGCTGGAGAGGTGACACAACAACTGGGTTCACACAGCTCACACACGCACACACACACACACAGGACACAGCTGAAACTGAGCTGAAACACAGATTACACCTGTTTCTAATCTCAATCTGCTCCCTCATTAGCTCCAATGGACACAGTCAGGCAGAATAACATGGTTTCCAGGCGTTTAGCTTCTTTTGGGTGCGCTCACAGATGAAAAGGTGCTCAGAAAGGACCTAATCGCAGTTGGACATCTATAAAATTCCAGTGTTTTCATATCTATGAGATAATTAGGACTTTAATAAGTGGTCTGGGAAAGATTTGTTTTCTTTTTTTTTTTTTGCAACATTGACAAAACCATTTTTGTCCCTTTAATATGAATCACATTCACCTGAAAAGTCCAGAAAAATGTCTCATGCCAAGATATTTCTCCTTTTAATTTCATGATTTGTTCAGAAATGAGACTCAAGTTTGTATCAAATGCTTATCTGAATCTGACATTCCAGTCCCTTAAACCAAAAGTGTGAAAAAGGCTGCAAAATCCAAAATGTGAAATCATATGAGAAAAAATGCTTTCAATCCATGTTGGAGCCAGAAAGTCCCTCCAAAAATGTTGGGACGGATGTATTTTTTACCTTTATGGTGTTTCTTTTCTTCTTTTAAACACACTCTTTAACCCTGTAAAGCCCAACCTATCAAAAAATAGTCCAAAAATTCCAGTTTTTAGAACTGAGATGTTTATTAACCCTTTTAACAAAGTCAAAAAAAAAATATTGCTTTATCTTTTCATTCATGATATATTTCGTGTATCACATTTGACACAATGGGCAGTTTTGCAATTTTCTTTATCTATTTTTTTTTTAAGTAAATATGCATTTATGTCATGCAGAAAACATTTGTTCAAAAAATAAGAAAAAAGTAACTATTTCAATGTTATTTGTGCTGCAACTTTTTTAAAATCAAGCAATGATTTTCCTTAAAATATGTGAGTGGATGATTTCAAGAGAGCAGACATTTTGAAAGAGGACAAAATAAAACTTCAGCTGACTGTAGCGATATGACAATCCTCAAGGTGGTAGAATATGTTTTTTAATTATTTTAATAGTTTCTTAAATGAACTATTTATCATTTTGATGAGATAGAGGTCTTTGAACCCATGTATCAAATATGATATGTTTGGCTTTATAGGGTTAAATGTCAAGAGATCAGTTTGGGATGCAACACACTTTCTATTTCCAGACCAGTAACAGTAACAGTTCAGGGTGTGTTTTGCCATAGTTTCATGTCCTGATGTACAATTCTACAATTTCACTCAGTAGACATTATTGTCCAAAGTGACATATAACACAAGCAGGAATAAAAACTGAAGGAATAAGCTAAGTCAGTGGGACAAGTGAATCAAGTTTGTTTGCCTACAGTTGATCACTGGTGCAAGAAGAACTACTCTTTTTTTAAATTGAATATAGCCCAAACTAACAAATCCAACATTCATTATAATGTTAAATATGCATTAAGAGCTAAAAGTTCAAGTGTTCCCAGAACAGTTGAGTCTTCGGACATCCATTAAATTTTTTTTTTTTTCTTTTTTTTTTAAGTGACTGTGAGAAGAATCTGATTGAAGTGGACTGCAGCAACCCCTTTAAGCCAGAGGACTCATACAAAATGTTGTGACTTGTGAATTTGATTTGAAAGTGAAAAGTGATCAGATATTCCTTTTAACATTTCTTTTCTTTGTTCAAGATAACTTTTTTATTGGATAACAGTTACGTAGAGCTGTTGTTTGAAACCTGATAAACAAACTTGAAACTTTGTAAGTTCGTACCGAAGTTTAGTAGCTGGATTTAGTAATACTTACAGCTCAGTGCTCTGAGACATGAAATAGGTATTGAATCCTGGTTATGTCCTACCAGTGCTCATCTACCAACTCCAATCTCACCGAGCAGAGCAAACGTAAGCTGGCTCTTCATTTTATTGATAGACTCTCAGGTTTGAACAGATCACTGCAGAATAACTGCTGCATTTAGGTTTGATTGACCATTAGCACAAACAGTTAAGTCTGTGTCTTAGTATATAGCGAGTGTTTTGACCTTCAGCTCATGTTTCAGCTTTTAGTCTGTGTTTTGGATTTCAGCCCCTGTTTTAGCCTTTGGCTCGTGTTTTAGCCTTTTGCCTGTGCTCTATCATCCTCCTGTTTAGCTGTCTTCTGCTCTCTTGTCTGTCTTCTGTCAGACAGTCCAGCTCCTGTGTTAACTATTACGACTAAATAAATCACAGAAAATGTTTTCAGGCGAGAACAACACAGATCTCTTTCCTCACAGCTAAACTTCGCCAGCTGGTGAGGTGTTGTTATCGAGACTTCCAGGTTCTGTGTATCAATCTGGTCCAATTCAACCTGACCAGTCCCCATGGGAAGCGAGGAATTAGCACTTAGAAATAACCTCTTGAAGCGCCGATGACCTCATTTCGAATTAGTCATTGTGATCAGGCCTATGTATCAAGATCACTTAGAAAGTCCCCATAGTCTCTTTAAAAAAACCCTAAAAAACAGAAAAACCCCATAAAAGCAAACAAAAACTGACTCCCTGCTATACACATTTATACACATTAGACTTAGAACAGTTTGTTTAGTTTATCAGTTGTTTTGCTGGCGATTAAACCAATCTAAAAACTTTATTTTTCGGTACTCCAGGTATTGCTCTAAATTGCATGACTGAGCTTAAGAAATGAAGTTTGACCCACAAAAACACAATGACCGAGAAAACTTAGTGATGGTTAATTCTCACGCAGAGTTGGAGTCATCTCTTCTCGTCCTTTTTCATTCTTTGTTAAACAACACAAAAGATCCAATGACAATTATTCATCAAACATTTGGTAAACCACATCAGTTTCTGTGCAGACTTTCCAAAAATACTCTTTAAATGAATAAAGCATCCCCAGTGCTCAGCTGCAGCCACATCTCTCCTCTCCCCCTCTCTCTCTCTCTCTTTCTCTCAGCCTGTGCAGACTGGATGTGGCAGCTCCAAATTTTTCCAGTGGTTGAGTCATTTCCTAATTGCCCTTTATTGTCATCTGCTCCGGCCTTTTTTCTCTCCGCTGCTCATTTGAGAGGCTGATCGGTGGGAGATAATGAGGGCTAATGGTGTGTCTGAATGAGTGAGTGAACGAGAGAACATTAAACATATCTGTCTCTTACCTCTCCGCTGACACATCCTCTAATTTCATGATTATGAATTACATTAAAGCTGCAGTTGAGCCTTTTAGTCAGGACTCTTCATCTGTTTGAACTTGTCAGAACATGGTCACCAAAATGCATAAGATCGGGGATAAACCACTTCATTTCATTTACGCACGGAGCGAAATAAAAGCAACAGCGTGTCACATGTCGACTGGAAGTGACAGGACAAAGATTTGCTTTTTTCCAGTTTCTGTTTCAGGAGAAGAAAGTTGAGCTCTGAGTGGAGGACAGCGGGTGAGGGATCACTGAAGGAGTGGGAGTAATAGAGAGTGAAATGAAAAGAAAACTGAGTGAGAGTCAGAAGACAGTGACAAGTGATCGCTGAAGTGTCCATTAGAGAATACTGTATTTTCCTCTTTCAGACAAAAGCAATCGATGCTGTCCATCACACAGTCAGGCTCAACCCTCATCTGACAGCGTTAACAATTAATGTGTGCAGAGAGAGCAGCTCTCCATCAGCCGCCTGTAAATAGCTGGCATGTGGAGAGCTCCTCAGCAGATGTGATACCAGAATTCATTAGCGTCCCCTGGTCCTCGTACTCGTCCCAAGGAAGCTATTATCCACCACGCTGAGCTCGAGGAGACTCCAAAATAAGAGAGAGAAAACTCGTTCACAGTCCCTCACTGTGCTCCTGCTTCAAAACACATCCTGACTCTTTCTCTCTGCCTCGAAGGAGAAGAAACACTGAGGGTTTAGTCTCTATAATAAGATTTGACTCATTTGCTGCAGGTCAAGACATTCAACAATAAATAGGGCACGTTAATAGACGTCTCCTTACTCTGAAGTAAATGACAAACCACGTAGAAACGGGAGTCTTGACGACTCAATAAAGTACATCGTAACCATAATCTTCGTTCTTTGTGACTCCCCGGTTACGTGAGTACCCGGGAATCGTTTACAAGTGAGATTACTAAGTCACTCTCCTTTAGACTGTTGTATTATATAACATTATATGTGACACCGGCCACTTTATTAGGCACACCTGTCGAACTGCTTGTTAACGCAAATTTCTAATCAGCCAATCACATAACAGCAACTCGATGCATTTACAGTTGTGCCCAAAAGTTTACACCCTCCAGCAGAATTTCAGATTTTTTGGCCTTTTCTCAGAAAATATGAATGATAACACAAAAACCTTTCTATCACTCACAGTTAGTGGTTGAGTGAAGACAATGTCACAAGATTTATTTCCATCCAGTGTTTTCTCCAGAACATCCCAAAGATTCTCAATGGGGTTAAGGTCTGGACTCTGTGGAGGCCAATCCATGTGTGAAAGAGATGTCTCATGCTCCCTGAACCACTCTTTCATAATCTGAGCCCCATAAATCCTGGCATTGTCATATTGGAATATACAGTTGAGCCCAAAAGTTTACACCCTCAAGTAGAATTTCTGATTTTTTGGCATTTTCTCAGAAAATATGAATGATAACACAAAAACCTTTCTGTCACTCATAGTTAGTGGTTGGGTCAAGACATTTATTAACAAACAACTGTGTTTATTCTTTTTAAATCATAATAACAACAGAAAGTACAGAAATGACCCAATTCAAAAGTTTACACAACCCAGTTTGTAATACTTCGTATTTCCCCCTTTAACAGCAATAACAGCTTGAAATTCTTTGTGGTCGTTGTGGATGAGGGTCTTTATTATCTCAGATGGTAAAACTGCCCATTCTTCTTGGCAAAAAGTCTCCAGGTCCTGTAAATTCTTGAGCTGTCTTGCATTATCGATGATATCAAGTCAGGAGACTGAGATGGCCACTCCAGAACCTTTCAGAATCAGAATCAGAATTAGAATCACCTCAATTGCCAAGTATCAAGGAGCATAAAAGCAATTTGACTTCAGTTTTAACTGTGCTGTCTTTGTACAAAAATAATTAAAAAATGAACATTAAATATCAAGTAATATATATATATATATATATATATATATTTCTAATTTGTAGTTACTTAATATCTGTTCTTTAAGTGAAATAGTGCAATGAAAATGTGCAACAGAGAGAATGTGCAAGAATGTGCATGAGCCTGAGACTTCACAACGGGATGACAGATTCATAGATTTTTTTTCCCTAAGAGTCGTTACACAGGTCACTAAAGAAGTAAATTTAAGTTGTTAATGATGTGAAAACCATCAAATCTTGTTTAAACATTTTCAGCAAAGTTTACAGAGAATTTTTTGGAACTAGTGTTGAAAAATAATTAAGTTTTCTATAAAGTTTAGATGTAGATCTCATGGCTCATTAACGGTTCCTAATTAAAGTTATGATGAAATAAGAATCCCCTCTCCGTCTCTGTCTCTCTGTGTTTGGCTGCCCTGTTGAAATGTTGCAGTCCAGCATCCGTCCTGACCAGCACCATAATAACTTATTACAGTGACAAGCAGCCAATTTACACCAGGAGTGACGGCAAATCAATACACACTGGCAGTGATCACGGCATCCGGCAGTGTGTCAGCTGGTGTGAGTGTGTTTGAGGGTGAGTTTCACCTGAGGAAAAGCCCCTTCCTCTGTCCCTTTGTGGCTTTGCTTTGATTTGTGTGTGTGTGAGGAAAAGAAAAAAAAAACAAGATAAAATGTGCGAGACTGTGTCCTTAAAAAAAGAAAGCTCTCTCTGAGTGTGGTGTAGTTTATTTTGGTGCTGTGCCTCTCTGAGTGTGTGAACGTCTGCTCCTCAGTCTGTGTGTATAAGCACCATGTGTAATTACTAACACCACTCAAGCTCTCACTGTGGACTGCAGGGAAAATACCATTAACCTCTGTCGCGGGGCTCCGCAGCTCCTGGAGGAGAGGGGGGTAGGAGGGGTGGGGGGAGGAGGTGCTGAGGGGGTGTCAGGAGATTACAGCTACTGTTGTTGGCCACTGGGAGCTGCTTGCTACAGCTGTACTCATGTACTGCAGACCACTGAGCTGTTCACTGGAGGCTCCTGCTCCTGTATGAAGCCAGAGATTGTCAGAAGCCTTTCATTTCCTCTGCAGCCACGTTTTTAAAGCTGAGGAGGTCAAACTTGAAGCTGCTTCACCTTATTTTCCGAGCACGTTTCAAACATTTTGCCTGTTAAAGCCAGAGTCCAGGTTTTGTTCATTATCAATCCGTTCTGGTTGAGCTGACTCGCAGTGTGCCCAGCTCTTACTTTCTTGTGTCCTCTTTTTCAGTGCTGTTGGAGCAGATGGTTGTGTGGCTACAGGATGTGATGCTTGACTAGACTTCAGAAGTCCTTTTCTGCTACAGCGCCTTTCCTCAAACCAATATATTCTCAATAAAAACACATTTAACAGTTTAATCAGTGGCTCAGAGCTTTTAAATCAGAAGTGGAGTGTTAGTTTTAAACTTGAAAACTCAAGGTTCAGAAAAACACCTCTGAAACTTGTTCATATGCATTGGCCTGTGACAATAACACATTTCACAAGACGATATATTGTTCCACAAATGGTCGCTGATAAACAATCAGTTCTCTGCTCTGAATGATTGTTGGATCAGAGGAGTAGTCATCCACCCATGTGAAGAGGCTGATGTGTTAGTGCCCAGTATTCTGAAGTATCTTTTCAGAGTCCTAATACTTTTGGCAAGGTGATGGTGATGTGCCAAATGACGAAGTACTTCCAGATTAGTAAAAACTTAACTGGAGTATAACTTCACAAAATGATCTATGTTTCATATTTTTGTACAAGTGCCTGCTGCTCCTCTGATACTGAAGCTATAGAGTGAAAAAAACAGATCATGCTTTTCAATCTAGGACTTTATCTTCATAAATAAATGACTTTATTCTTGTAAATGTATGTCTTCATTATTGTAACTCTGTGACTCAATTCTTGTAAATTCATGTATTAATTGTTGTAAATCTATGACTTTATGCTCATTAAATCTATGGGATAAATTCATTAAAAAATGTTTTTATTCAGATGAACCGATGACTTTATCCAATAAATCTTGGACTTTATTCTCGTAAATCTATGACTTTATTCTTGTAAATCCATGACTTTTTCCCATAAACCTCTGACTTTATTCTTGTTCATTTATTTCTAAATTCGTATAAATCTATGACTTTTCCCCCATAAATCTATGACTTCATTCCCATATATCTATGACTTCATAAATCTTGTAAATCTATGACTTAATTTTTGTAAATACATGAGTTCACTGTCTTAAGTGTATGACTTTATTCTTGTCAATCTATGACTTTATTCTTGCAAATCTATGACTTTATTTTTGTTAATCTATGACTATATTTCCATAAAGTTATGACTTCATTGTTGTGAATTCATTTCTTAATTGGTGTAAATCTATTAATTTATTCTTGTAAATCTATGACTTTATTCTTGTAAATCTATGACTTAATTTTTGTAAATACATGAGTTCACTGTCTTAAGTGTATGACTTTATTCTTGTCAATCTATGACTTTATTCTTGCAAATCTATGACTTTATTTTTGTTAATCTATGACTATATTTCCATAAAGTTATGACTTCATTGTTGTGAATTCATTTCTTAATTGGTGTAAATCTATTAATTTATTCTTGTAAATCTATGACTTTATTCTTGTTAATCCATGACTAAATTCCCATAAATGTATGACTTTATTCTTGTAAATTCATATCTTAACTCATGTTAATCATTGACTTTATTCTAGTTATTAATGACTTCATCCTTGTTAATCTATGACTTCATTCTTGTAAATCTGTGATTTTATTCTTGTTAATTTATGACTATTATCTTAATAATGACTTAATCCTTGTTAATCTATGACTTTATTCTTGTAAATCTATGACCGTTTTCTCGTAAATTTATAATTTAATTCTTGTAAATGTATTAATTAATTATTGTAAATCCATTACTAAACTATTGTTCATTTCAGATTTTTTTTAAAGTGCCCCCTATTTTTAAGGTCTCCCAACTTCTCAGTTGTAAAATAGACCCCGTCTCTGTAATGACAAAAACACACCTTGATATCAAATCACATACAACCAAAACATTCAAGAGTGAGGGAGGTTGCAAAACATCCTCCATCATGTAGACAGTGAAAAACACTTTTCAGCAAGATGCACCTCGAAAATGTTTGCAGATGAAGTCATTTTAATGACAGAACTGTCTTTTTAATCTGCCAAACTGGACACCTATGGGCCTGAACATACACTTCTAACAGTAGGGTAGGGGAGGTTACTAATTGGTCACAGTGTTTCTCACCAAGCGTCAGACTCAGCAGCTGAAATGAGAAACCTGTTTTACGGTCTGTCTGTTTGTTCCCTCCTGATTTTAGAGCTGGCAGAGATTTTTAATCAAGCCTTTGCTGTTTGGATGAAGCGACTCCTCCTTGGTCTGCTGAGTGAACATGACCTGCACCTGGGTCACAGGTGTTTGCTTCTCCATGATCTCTGGCTCAGTGGAACTTTGGTTTGGTGCTTGGTGAGATTACAATTACCAGCCTTGGTGTTGGACACAGTTTTCCTCCCAGCAGATAAACTCAAACTCACCTCTGTATTCTGAAGAGGAAAAAGTAATGCTGGTCTTCTCCAGAAAAAAAAAAGAAGTTTGTCTAATTTGTGTAAATAAAATAATTGCTGCTATAATTGCTATAGCACAGCAGGGAAAACATTAGAGCACATGATTATTTTCTGATTGAAAAAAAAAAAAAAAGTTTTTAACTTTAATTTATGAACAGAAACGGTAGTTTTAGTGGCTGTGTGTTATTTTGATAAATTCGACAAACTGCTTTCCTATGTAAAAACTACCACTGTCGATATAGATATTGGTGATACTGGCCCTGTATTTACTTAGTATCGGATCAATACCAAATTTTGCATAATTGCACACCACTACATATTACCCATGTAGGCTGTCAGTTGAAAAAATAAGTGAATAAGTGGTTTATACAGACTTTTATGAATTTTGTAGAAGTAAACACCTACTTCATGTTATGAAGTGAATAGATTCACAGGTGTTTCTTTTGTGTCACTTCATTTCTATTTCTTAGATGTTTAACTATACTGTTGTTGTGTTGTAGTTGTGCTGATTTATTCCAGTAGTTGTCAGTACTATTGACACCTACTGACCACTACATACTGATTTTCAGCAGAAGTAGTAGGAACTGTTAGTGCAGTAGGCGGTTTGGAAAACAGCCATAGTTCTATTTAGGCCAGTGGTTCCCAACCTTTTCCAGCTAAGGGCCCACTTTTAAGTCTCAAACATTTACACGGCCCAACTCTGATCCCATAAATACAGAGGCCATATAATGCCTTTTTGGGGCACTTTTTTTTTTATATGTACATGAATACTTGAAAATGTTTAACCCTCAAGATACCAAACCTGCTGGGGCACAAAAAAGAAAAATAACACTAACTTTAAAATGACTGGCACTTATAAAAAATGTGTCCAATCCAAAACCTGAAAAAACTGGCAGAATTCTCAGATTTTCAAGTTTCATAACCAGGAACATTCATTAAAAGAGCGGAAAAGAAGAGAGAAGTTTATCGACATCACCTTGATTCTCAAGTCCGCCTTGAAAATTTTCGGAAAATCACCCATTTGCTCGCACTGACTTTGGTAAAAAAGAAAAAAAAAACCTACACTATTCTATGTTTTACCTGCTTTTTCTTCACATTTAAAACATTATTGTTTGTTTTTATCTTTATGTCTATATACATCCCCACACAGTCACACACGTGAAAATCATACTTTTTGGAAATGATTTGGCGGCCCACTTGCAATGCCTTCGCGGCCAACCAGGGGGCCACGACCCACAGGTTGGGAATCACTGATTTAGACAATAGAGGGCTGTGTTGAATGTGGCTTCCAATTTTTTATATTTCCTTTTTGACATATTGCTTTCACTCTCCCCTCCAAAGTGAACATTTGTACTCTTCTCTAGTCTGATTTCACTTCAGCAGATCCAAACACATGTACATCAGTGATTCTAGAGAGTCCACGGTCTGGTACCTGAAGCTCTTGGTCTGTTGCTAAAGCTCTTAGTCTGTTGATCAAGCCTTCATGTTTCACAAATACAGATGAAGAACAACCAGACGCCCTGTTTGCATCTACCTGAAGACTCCAAATCCTCCTCCTCTTCCTCTGGGAGCTTAATAATTATCCCAGTCCTCGGCTCTCTGCTCTGTTGAACATGCTGCTTTCTTATCGGGAGGAAAACTAATAGAGCCAAGGTGCCATTTACGTACAATAAACAAGTCCTTTTTCACCCAGTAATACACAGCAAAATGTGAATCCCTCCAGGACACGATTGTTTACAAAAAATGGACCAATTATTGCGAATGGATGAATGGTTAGATTTTGCATAAAAGCTCTACAGTAGGAGCTCTCTGGGAAATGAGCACAAATTAAAATCCTTTAGGGAGAACTGATGTCAGACAAAAGAAACATTTAGATATGATGAGTACATTTTCAGCAAAATCTACTCTGAGGTGGTTTGCACAATAGGAGTTAAGGATGATGGAGAAAATGGTGCAGAAAACACCAAAGTGACGTAAAGGCCGAAAAGTTCCCCAGACCCAAAACACTGTTGGTGCGTTCCATGCTGTAATTAAACAGGTCGGGATTCAACATTGCACCTTGACCTTTATTTCGCTTGTAAATACAGAGTTCCTTTGTTTGGTCCCCATTGAATAGACACAAAGTAACCAAATACAAAGAAAACCATCCAGGGAAAAACAGAGAAAAACCAAACATTCATTTGAGGCAATTACTGGTGACGAGGTTCCTGTGAGACAACCTGAGACATGATGTTCCACCAGAAACTATTTCAGTGAAAGCTCTGACAGCTCCTGTGTGAGTCCACAGCTGTCCTAATATTCATTTTTTTGTTGATTGTTTACTGGAATCTCCTCTGTGACTTTAAAACACACTCTGATTCACAACTTGATTCTTAATTTACCTTTATAAGTGTCAATCTCCAAAAGCAGAGACTTGCTAATATCAATGTGAAATGGATTTTATCTTGCGAAAGTGTTTTTTTGTCTATATTTCCTTTGTTCTTAAAGTGGGTGGATTACACTTTTTCACTTGTGCTTTGAAAACTCTTATTTCAGCCTCTGTTTGAAACTTTTCTTTTTAGCTGCTGTCTCTTTAAAGCTCCCTGACCCTCTTCTCTCTGATTGGCCAGCTGTCAGAAGGCCTGTTAGAGCAGAGTTATGAACAGACCTTGGTGTTTGAGGCCCCCCTTGCACAGTGTTATGGATAAGTCAAGAGATCCTCATGTGATGAGCTCATTATTTCAGTAATATCTCACTTAGATCTTGTTCTATTGTTAGAATAGGCTTTTTAAAAGAGTTTACGGACAGGTTCAAGGATTTCTACAAAATACATACCTGCCAACACTCCTGAAAGAAAATAAAATAAAGTAAAAATAAAATAAGTCATAAGGGTGGATTGTACTTTTTTCACTTGTGTTTTGAAAACTCTTATTTCAGCCTCTGTTTGAAACTTTTCTTCTTAGCTGCTGTCTCTTTAAAGCTCCCTGACCCCCTTCTCTCTGATTGGCCAGCCGTCAGGAGGCCTATTAGGGCAGAGCTATGAACAGACCTTGGTGTTTGAGGCCCCCCTTGCACAGTGTCTTGAATAAGTTCAGAGATCCTCAATAATTTCAGAAAATCTCACTTAGATCTTGTTCTATTGTTAGAATAGGCTTTTTAAAAGAGTTTACAGACAGGTTCAAGGATTTCTACAAAATGCAAAGCTGCCAACACTCCTGTTTCTGCAGGAGTCTCACAGATTTTTGCCTGTTTTTCCAGATTCTCTCTTGATTTTTCATGTTGATACCAATGAAATCCACTGGATCTCCAACAAAAAATGACTTATTTTTAAATAAATTGGCATTTCGAAAACAAAAACTGACAATAAATGAATAAATAAATAAAGAAATATGGAAAAACTAAAGAAAAAAAAAGACGTTATCATCAGATTCTCTAGTTTCTGAGGGTACTTGAATGAATCAAAAGTGACGTCAGCAACATGTGAGAATAGACCAGAGAAGACTTTCATCAACATCACTTTGATTTTCACGTCTCCTTTGAAAATTGACCTTGAAAAATGAACCATCTCCTCAAGCTAAATTCTGTAATAAAAAAATAAATAGATAAATTTGTGCTTATTGCTACATTCAACAACCCCTGAATCCTTTGATTTTTTTGCTTGGACCCATAGAGGTGTGAAACCACAATATGCAAAAAAAAAAAAAAAAAAAAAAAAAAAAAAAAAAAAGAGTCGCTGGTGTACGTGCGGCAACTGCGTCACTATGCCAACGGAGAGGGAGAGCGTTTATTCTAAGGAGCTCTAGTTTCTGCCATCAGCTGTTCAAGGTCAGCATATCTACCAGTGGTGATTGCTCTAAGACTCCAAGAGAAGCTCAGCTTCCCCTAAAATTTAAATTAAAAAAAGAAAAAAGTGGTGAAATATGTACCACTGTGAGTCAACAGTGCAAACAAGAGGTTCGGCACAAAGCAACCGTTCTACATCATCAACCCAACGAGTAAAACAATGGCTATTTACAAATTAGCATTCTACATCCTTCATTGTAGTGCAGTATGTAGTAGTCACTGCATACTGCATACTGTATTTGAATGTAGTATGTACTATGACAGTCCTGTTTGGTCTGTTTTGTAGTTTGCTACACTGGTTTCTAGTTTGAGGAATGCAGAATTAAAGCTGATTAATTTTTTTTTCTTGACTTTACTATACTTTATTATTATTAAATAATTATATATTAAGGCAACTTTAAAAATATTAAATCAATAAATTCTCCAGAAAGGAACCCAGCGCTTTAAACTACATTAGTTTTAACAGGAGACCTCTGATCTTTGTAATGACTGCAGAGGACGTCTGTCTTTAAATGTAGATGTTACAGCAAAATTTATCATAATTGATTTTTAATATGAAACCATTTGTTATTCATTGAAAATAATCTGGAATGGATTTACATTTTATTTTTAGAGATGATGGAAAAGCTGCTTCTGATAATGGACGTATGATTTCAAACACCTTAATAGGAAAATGTAAACAATGTAAGTACCCCACTTAAAAGATGTTTTAGGGTTTACACTTTAATTGTTCCACTACTTCGCCCAAACCTTCTGCGGACAGGCGCTTTGCATTGTGGGGAACAGGATGCCAGGTAGACTGGTCTGATGCATACTGAGAAATTTTCCCGGGATCAGTAGGTTATCCGGGTAGTTTGGGCATACTGCAACTTTCGCATTTGCTCGCATACTGCATACTGCATACTGCATCCTACATACTGCATACTGCATAGGTTGCAGTTTGTGTTATACATTGCGCTTTTTCATAGAAATGACAATTTTTTGTGTTTTTTTTTAACGAAACATTCTGTTATGAAACAAACATCAAAGCATTCCTACGCCTATTTGTTCTCACAGACAGGGTTTCCTTTAAGAAGTGGGGGAATATGCTTTGTTCCTGTACTTAATGCCCTGAAAAGTTTTTTTGAAAAGTAGAAGTGTCAGAGGTTTTTAATGAAGTGAAGGAGCTAGTCGATGGATCCCCAGTGATGTAAAAGTTAATAAGAAGTTCACAGATGAAATGACAGAGTGATGACTACAAGCTGGTGAAAGTAGTGAGGCTGTGATGACTGAGTGTGAAAGATCATTTTCTGTGGGAGAATTTTAAAAGCTTGAACCAATATTTCTGCAACCTTCATTCAAAACCCAAGCCTCACTTATTACAGGAAGCTTCATTGTGCCCGTAATGAATATGACGCAGAGTCAAACACAATCATGTGAAAGCAGATGACTAAGA
Source organism: Thalassoma bifasciatum (assembly GCA_008086565.1). NCBI lineage: Eukaryota > Metazoa > Chordata > Actinopteri > Labriformes > Labridae > Thalassoma > Thalassoma bifasciatum. The sequence goes on from RPOG01000632.1 coordinate 250,355, forward strand.
GTATCAGCTCAGGTCAGGAGAGAATGATACTTTGTGAAGTTTTTAATAAAGAAAAGAACCTGATATGTGTTGGAGGGAGAGAAGAAAGCAGTTTTAAATAAATCTTTTGCTCCGCCGCACCTTTGGACAGGATATTATTTTCTGCTGCTTGGAAGTATACATTTCCTCTCTTGAACTCATCTAGAGATAAGAGATCCAGCTGCTTCTTATCTCAGATAGATGGAATAAGATATCCTACCATCCATGTGAAGTGAGAAGCCTCTCTTACTTTTGCTCTCCCACACACGTTCACACGAGGTAAGAGTTTCATTTCCTCCACACTATATGCTGCTTTTCTACATTGGTATCGAATGAGGGCTGTAAACACAAAACAACAGTAAAATGAAAATAGGAGACCCATTGTTTGGGCTGTGTGCCAAAGAGTGAGCAGCACAAGCAGGAATGTACTTTTAGTTTCTGGAACAACTAATGACACTTAAAGGAACAAACTAGTTTCTGTGATGCATTGTTTTTCTGTGTTTCCACTAAGGCCTGAAGTTCAGTGAGGATTATACAAAGCAGGTAAGTGACACATGGAGAATAAAATAAAAGCAATTGCAGTTCACCACAGGGCCAGTAGAGGGCAGTAAGACAAAACAGAGACCATTCAGCAAAGATGATACCATAGAAAGAGGGACACTGGCCTGTATATATCATGTGCAACACCACAGTTAACCCTTTAAGGCAGAAGCACTTAGACACCTGCCTGGACTATTTTGCTTGTCTTCACCATAAAACCGTCAAAACTTTCCTTGTGAGTCAGTGCTTAGGCTCATTTTTTCTGGAATTTGAACTTTCACTATCTGGTGTTATTACCAATTTTGCTGCATCTTACTATGTGAGAGAAAAACACTTCAAACTGAAGGAAAACACAAACAGAATGGGATGTTAGAGGTTTAGTGAAGAAAGAAACACTTCAAACAAACAGATTGAAAAATTTTAACAGGAGAAATTGAACATTTGGACATTGAAAAACAAGTTCAAAAGCATTTATGAGATTTTCTTTCTTATTTGGTTAAAAAAATGAGGTATTTGACAGCATAACCAGATCTTCCAGCATCTCACAGCTTGTTCTTCTCTTCACATAAAAGCCACCGAAGGATGTTTTCTCCTCTTCTTGACATGAAAACTGAATGTGGAAGAGGAGGAGAAAAATAGGTTGTTTTTGGAATTGGCATACTATACTAGCAGTACGTACTGATTTGCCCTAATTGCATTATGCAGTATGCAAACAAATGCGAAAGTTGCAGTATGCCGAAACTACCCAGATGACCTACTGATTCGGGAAAATTTCTCAGTATGCATCGGAACAGTCGACCTAGTATACTGTTTCCCACAATGCAAAGCACCTGGCTGCAGGTCTGAATTGAAAATGACGGAAACCAGAGAAAGTTTGGGCAAAGCAGTGGAACAATTCAAGTGTAAAACCCTAAAACATCTTTTAAGTGGGGTACTTACATTGTTTACATTTTCCTATTTACGTATTTGAAATCATAAGTGCAAAAGCAGTTTTTCCATCATCTCTTAATATAAAGTCAATCCACTCCAGATTATTTTCAATGAATAACATATGGTATAATATTAAAATCAAATATGATGAATTTTGCTGCAACATCCACATTTAAACACAGATGTCCTCTGCAGTTATTACAAAAGATCAGAGGTCTCCTTGTGAAACTAATGCAGTTTAAAGCGCTGGGACCTATAATCATTTGTAATAACTGGAGAGGACGTCTGTGTTTTAATCCTGTTCTGTAGGTAAATTGGTGACTTCTAAACCTGAAAACTCTAACTTTTTCCTCCAACTTCAAGAGTTTTTTTTTCCCCCTGGAGAATTTATTGATTCAATATTTGACACTTAAGTTGCCCTGATATAACTTAGTGATAATAAATTATAATAAAGTCAAGAAAAAAATCCATCAGGGTTACTCTCATATTCCTCAATCTGGAAAACAAACTGCAAAACAGACCAAACAGAACTGTCATAGTACATACTACATTCAAATACAGTATACAGTGACTACTACATGCTGCATTAGAATGGAGTATGTAGTAGGCAAATTTGAAAACAGCCATATTCAGCTACTCACACCTATTGTACAGTACAAACAAGGCATGGTTCAGTATTTATAAACTTTAGTAACAATACAAGTCTCAAATCAGGCTCACACAGCTCAAAGAAGATTGGACACACATTTCTGCAACTGCAGAGAGACTTAATGCGCTATTTTGTGCACAGCGCGTAAGACACACATACTCTCATACAGTACAAACACAGGAAGTGTTCTAAAAAGGTTATGATGTGTACTGCATTTCATGAATGACTGGACATATTGATAAGACAGCCAAGCTATATTAGTAAGCCCCATCAGCTAATATAGCTTCTTAATACTGTGACATTTGTTTTTCCTTGATTAGTTGTGTGGTCACTTGTGTAGTGAAGTAGATTGCATTTAAGTCCGATTACTGTGAATTTATAACTGAAGTTTGTTATCATGGGAAATGGCATCTTAAAAAATAAACAATTGTTGTTTCTGCCTCCCAGCTCTGAGGGGAAGGGCTAAGGGTAGAATTAGGATCAGCCCTAACTTTGACTTTCATTGATCCATACATCTAATATCCCATCAACTGGGCTTTGACATCTTCTGCTTCAACTTTATCACTGAAAATTGTTTTTCTGAGCATTAGTTTTTAGGCTCCGATGGGGAACTCTGCTGAAACTGAGTCCATGTTTTATACAGAACACAGTCATGAAAACCTTTTTCCCCACATTTTTAAAGTACGAGCTGATGAATCCTGCGGCTTTAACGCTTCACTCTTACAGTCTAGTGGTCCTTGATGAATAGCAGCTTTTGTAAACCCTGAACAAAGCAGGGTCAGAGGAGCAAGGCTCTGGAGTTAGAAAGCAATTCAGTTTTTCAGCATGCAGGAGCCGGTGTGATGATTTAACCTGAGGTTACCTTTTGTGACTGACTTGGCAGCAGAAAAAAAAAAAAAGATGCATTTTCATCATGTTTCATCATGTTTAACCTTGTAATGCGTTTGCTTCTCTGCAAAGTCAGTTTTGTTTTTGCCAAACAAATTCTCTAAAATGAATGAAACAGTTGCAGGTGAAGGTGAAATGTAAGGTATGAAGACAAGAACTTGACAAAATGTTTTGGCTTGATTTGTTCTGTAGCAGTCACTTATCTGTCCAGGGACTGTGCAAAAATATGTTTCAGGCTCATGTTGAACTATGCTTGTTAAACCCAGAGACAAGAAAATATCACTAATAAGAAGAGAAGGACGGTGCCATACATTTACAGCTTTACACTGCTATTAATGTTTTACACAAAATTAAGGCAAGAAATTAGTTAGATTGTCTGGTACAGCTTAAGTACTCACACTGAACTTGATAAACTGAAACAGAGCATCAACGATTGTCAGTTGAAGTTTGTGTAGAAAGACTTGAAGGAAACTGGCAGAAAAAAGTCAGGCAGTGATATAAACATTTAAACCCATGATCAAAATCTTAAGACCAGATAAAAAAAATGCATACATTTACATTTGGCACTGCTAGATCTTGAAAAGGTTTGAAGAACGGTTTCAAAATGCAAAGCAGAAGAAATGGGAGTGAGACAAACCCACAAAAAATGAGTAGGTAATCTTTTGAAAGCAACAATTAAAGTAAAATAGTCTGTTCAACAGCTGATCAAAAATTCAAGACCACATTCTTTAAATAAGAATAATCTGGTGTTTTAGCCTATTAACATTAAGTTGTGTTTTTCTCAATTATTCAAAGATAACAGCTGCAAAAATGAGCTTGGAAACAGTGAAAATAGTTTGCAGACCAAAGAACTATGACATTCAAAGAGTAAGAGAAGCACATAGTATCCACATTTTCAGATGGAAAGTTGTAAGAACAATATCAATGAAGTCATGATTGAAAACTTTTTTTTCTTTCCATACATATATAAAGGGGTCATTGTGCCGTTTTGTCTCTGTATAAAAACAACATTTTTTTTCTCCCTCTGATGTTCTATAAACCCTTATTACAGCACCTGTTTGAAACGCTTTATTTTAACTGTTGTCTCTTTAAGGATCCCCACACCACAAACCCTCTTCCCTCTGATTGGCCAGCCCTCTGTAGGCCTGAGCTGGCCTAGACCTTGGTGTTTTAGACCCGCCCCTCCAATATATCATAAACTGGTTAGGAGATCCTTATGTAATGATCACATTTTGAGTATGAACATCCAGCTTGGTTACTTGATATCCATGCTAAAAATATGGAAAAGCAGAGTACCCCTCCTTAATTCTTTTTAAGTTTTTGGGACTTTTTATGTTGGTGACTAGTGTTCAACATGCCCAAGTAAATATCTATGGCTTGCAACTGGGCGGTGCTTTCATGGAAAACACTTTTCGACTAAGTGGTAAAAATTAATGGAAAGATTAATTGCCCATCCCTGGGCTAGAGCTATGGGTAGACCTTGGTGTTTGAGGCCCACCCCTCCATTTCAACATAAACGAGTTCGGATATCCTTATGTAATGATCACATTTTGAGTATGAACATCCAGCCTGGTCCATCAAGGTTACTTAATATACATGCTAAAAAAATGTGTAAAAGTAGAGTACCCCTCTTTAATTATTTTTCTTTTTTAGTTTTTGGGACTTTTTTATGTTGGTGACTAGTGTTCAACATGCCCTAAAAACTAATTAAGGGGCCCTTGAGTTATAACTTAAATAAATACATTGCTGTGAAATAAAAAATCAAGCTCTGAGTAGCTGTTTAACTTTTAACTTGTAAATGTTATTTTATTGAGCTTGGATGACACAAATTATTGATTCAATACACTATTGTCGACTTGTCAGAGTTTAAAATGTTAAAGTTAAACACAAAACAATTTGATTTTAAATTCTGCTAATGTAAAACACAATTTGATGATGTGTACAATTCACAATTAGTTGAAGTAATTAAATTTTTTAAATAAATTGCACTCAATTTTTGAAGTTAAGGTTTCCAGTGTACTTTTTTTTTTTTTTTTTTAATCAGATCAACTTAAAATTCTTATTCAACATGCCTATGTAGATTTCTATGGCTTGCAACTTTGCAATAAGTTGCAGACGCTAAATCAGATAGCATCATGAAAGCAATCTGAGTGCATTTACAGTGTCACTTTTGCTGCCTGACTAAGCTCAGACAATAAATATTCGCTAAAACGAAAAACTGTGCCTTGTTTACCTCAGTTTAAAACCAGAAATTCTCATACGTTTCTGAGTTTAATACAACAAAACTACAATTTCATACTGAACTGAGGAAATAGAACCAACTGTAGGTGAAAACTCATTCCAAAGCTCTGCGCATAGGATGAGTATATGTGTGTGCGTGTGTGTGTGTGTGTGTGTGTGTGTGTGTTGGCTTCCTGCTCTCACTCACAGACCAGAACTGCAGGACTGAGCTTTATTCAGCTAAGTTAATCCACGAGCTGCAGGCCTCAGCTGCCATCGCCAGGCTGAAAATAATTACATTTTAAATGGCTGTGCAAACAACAGCTACCACATTAGGATGTTAATTCAGGCCAATCACTTCTTATGGGGGAAAAAAAGAGATCAAAATAACAGGAGGAAGCACTCCCTTCATTCTGTCCCCCACAGACTGATAAATGCTCGGCAGTCTCCCACGCCTCGGGTGACCATTTATAACGTTTGATTATTTATTTATATCCCTAAATCTGCATAATCATTTTGGCTATAGGTCATATGCGAACAAGACGGCGAGCTCGGAATAGCATGCATTATTCATGACTTGCAGGATACAGTGGGTGCCAGAGGTTTACATGATGTGTGAGCAAGATTTACCAAATTCATTCTTTTCTTTATCGCACAAAAGCTTCTTGGACCGGGAGTACCTGGGGCAGCAGATAGAGCACAAAGTGTGTAATGAAGAAAATGGTAAAAAGATGAGGTAACCTAGATAAATAAATCACTGTGCCCCCCCTCCTCCTCTGCAGCAGCTCTGCTCCGAGAGGAACATTTGACTTCATGGAGAAATTTCCCCCTGTGTGAGCTGGATTTACTGCCTGTGGTGCCAATGATAATAGATAAGTTGTGTTATAATAAACTTGTGTTATCTACTGTAATCCATCGGCAAGTTTAAAAAGCATCCTATCTCTTAATCTTCATGTACAGAGCTTAGTCTGCTCTGACAAAATCTCAGAGTAAATCAGTGACAGAGCGCCTTGATTCAGCTTATTTCAGCCTCTTCTGCAAAATCATCCCCCTGCTCTCTCTCTCTCTCTCTCTCTCTCTCTCTCTCTGGCTTAATGCCTGAAAATGATTTCACTTTCTGTATCTTTCTAGTGTCATTTCTGGACTCTTCTGTCAGGTAAGTGTTTGTAAAGTGAGTAGGAAGTCTTAAGATCGCAAAGTGTGGAATTCAAGGTGAAATAGAGCCACCAAAACAAGGAGCTCCTATTTCATGTGAAACCATTTAAAAAGATGGGTCAGTTTTCTAGTTATGTATCTCAAGCTTAGAATGCATTTGATTTGGCTGAATATTGTCCCTAAAGGGAAACTTGCAAAAGCAATAATGAAAAAGAAACATACAGCTCAGGACACCAAATGAACTATAAAATGTAAATTAAAAAAAGAGTACAGTGATTTGCTTTATTCAATTGAATACACTATAAAAACACTACATTTAATGTTCAAACTGATAAACTTTCTTTTTTTTTCAAATATTTACTCCTTTAGAATTTGATGCCTGCAACATGTTCCTAAAAAGCCAGGACAGGAGCAACAAAAGTCCGGGAAAGTTGATGAATGCTGAAAAAAAACCCCAGCTGTTTGGATCATTCCCCAGGTGAACAGCTTCATTTGAAACAGGTGAGTGTCATGATTGGGTATAAAAGGAGCATCCCCAAAAGGCTCAGTCCTTCACAAGCAAAGATGGGGTGAGGTTCACCACTTTGTCAATATTATATCCCAGGTATGGCAGGGTGTAAATGATAACCAGGGAGTCAACATTGATCAAGTTCATACACAAAAAAAGGTTTTATTGTTGGTAGAAAACAAAACAGAACCTGGAGGAGGGGGTGAGGATTGGACAAGTAGGGTGCCAAACAAAAAGAACTTATCAGAACAAAACCAGCCCTGACTAAACACTGTCTTAATAAAAGAAACAAATAAAACAAACCCTTACTGACTTATCTAAAGAAATTGTCATGAGAAAACTACATAGGTGGCACCAACTACACTTACCTAGTTTGTCTAACAGGGGCTACTAGTAAGTGATGTAAGTGTAGGGGAACCCCAACTTACCTATGTCCAACCTCACCACGAACTTTCTTACAACAGAGAAGAAAATAAAGCCAACAAGCGAACAATGAGCTCTCTTGAAGCAACCGAGCAGGAATCTATAAATTCTGGAACTCCAGGTGCTCAAACTCCAGGCTGCTGGATGGGGGGGGGGCAGAGAGAGAAAAAAAAAAAGGGGTGAGGCCCATGATGTCAGCCCTGTAACAGTCAACAACTGCGTTTGCAAATATTTCAACAGTTTAACAGCAATGTTTCTCAATGTACAATTGCAAGGAATTTAGGGATTCCATCATCGACAGTCCATAATATCATCAGAAGATTCTAGAGAAATCTCTGCATGTAAGCATCAAGGCCCAAAACCAATATTGAATGTCTGTGACCTTTGACCCCTCGGGTGGCGCTGCATTAAAAACCAACATCATTTTGTAAAGGATCTTACCGTGTGGGCTCAGGAACACTTCAGAAAACCATTGTCAGTGAACACAGTTAATCACTACATCTACAAGTGACAGTTCAAACTCTACCATGCAAAGACAAAGTCAGACATCAACAACAGACAGAAACGCAGCCGCCTTCTCTTAGCCTATGCTCATTTGAGATGGCTTTGACGCAAAATGGAAAAGTCTGCTGTGGTCTAATGAGTCCACATTTCAATCTGTTTTTTGGAAATCATGTATGTTGTGTCCTTTAGGCCAAAGGGGAGATGAACAATCCTGATTGTTCTCGGCAATAAGGCCAAAAGCAGCATCTGTGATGGTATGGAGGTGTGTAAAGCCTGGTTTATGCTTTCCGCGTGCCCCGCTCTACTCAACACAGATGAATGACACCATTTTAGCATTCCTGCCACCTCTGAAAATCTCTTGCTACTGTGCGTGTGGTCAATATGGCGGCTGACCAGCGGCTTCGAGTGTCTAAAGTGCAAAAAAAAAAAAGGCATTTATTTGATTCATCTCGCTGTGATAATTTTGGGATGACTAATCCTTGTGGTCACACTCTACAGAGAGGAGGATAGGTGAAAAAATAATGTTGTGAACCTTGTACAAAAAGACAGACTTCTTCTTCTCTAATTAAATGCTTTGGTAGACATGTGTTTGCAATACACTGCCCCCTGCAGTTTGAGAATGGAGCCCTTTGGATGTCGCAAGGATGTAAAAAAAGTATAAAAGCCTCACATGTTCTCTCATGTGGATGGTGGGCGCCTTTTTCCCATGCGTCTCATCCGCGGGGAAAGCATAATCCAGCCTTTGGTGCGCATGGCATTGTGGGTACCTGTCACATCTATGAAGGCAGCATCAATGCTGAAAGGTATAGACAGGTCTTGGAGCAACATCTGCTGCCATCCAAGTCGCGTCTTTTTCAGGGACGAAATTATTTGCTGATTATTTCTGCAGGACAATGAAACCAAGACACATTCTGCACCTGTTACAACAGCGTGGCTTCGTGGTAAAAGAGTGCAGCTACTAGACTGGCCTTCATGCAATCCAGACCTGTCGCCCACTGAAAAAGTGTGGCGTATTATGAAGCACAAAATAACACAACGGAGACCCTGGACTGTTGAGCAACTGAGGATGTTCATCAAACAAGAATGGGGAAGAATTTCAGCTCCAGAGCTTCAACAATTAGTGTCCTAAGGTCACAAATGCTTACTGAGTGTTGTTAAAAGGAAAGGTGATGTAACACAGTGGGAAACATGAACTTGTCCCAGCTTCATAGGAACGTGCTGCAGGCATCAAATTCAAAATAAGTGGAAATTTGCACAAAATATTTTGCTAGAGAATTGGGGTTGAATATAAATAATAATTTAAAAAAGCAAACCAGGATAAGGATGGAACATTAGATATTAGCACAATAATGTAAAAAAAAAACAAACAAAAAAAAAACATGATACATGAAACATTTAACACTAAAAGTCGACACAAGTACAAAATAAAAGCACTGCCCAGACTCTCCTGAGGTTAAATCAGCACCGCACTGATGATTTGTCTGGTTTATGCTGTTTAACATTGTGATTGAGGAAAGAAGGCAATCACCAGCTATCATCATCTGATAATGATATATAACTCTGGGAGCAGATGCCAACTTCTTGCTAATTTCAGTGTAGCCAGGGGTTAGCGTTAAACGACTTCCAGACGACAATTCCTTCACGCAGCATTTCGTCTTGAATGTGAGCGCTGTCATTCCTTGGTTTATTACATCCCCAGGAGAACTCGTTAATCTGTTTCTGGTCATTCTCTATTCCAATGGAGGTAGTAAATTGCACAGAGCTGTCACTGAGGCTTACAACAGAATTGATTTACAACCAAAAACAGCTCTCGGGGTCTTGAGCAACATCGAAATGTGGATTTGTAAAATTTAAAAGAAAATTAGCATTTTGAATGGAGATCCTATTGGTCACTTCTGATGCATTGTAATAGATTTATATTTCAGAATGTACTGGCTCTCATTTCTTTAGTAGAAGAGAAGTGTTATGACATTGATTCAGATTTTTTTACCGCTGTTTTTACCTTCAACAAGGACAGTTTTCTTTCCATCCATTTTCCAAAGCTAACTGATTCCTGATTGGCTGATTATGCCCAGACCACAGAAAACCATTGAGCCTTCATAGACGCCCTGAATTGAAACATAAATGCTCCTTCCTACCAACAACTTTCAGGCCCCTTTTTATGATGATGTTAAAATCTGACTCGCAGTGGTACCACATCAAGCATTCTCTATATCTTTCTCTGGAAATTATTGATAAATAAAAAAATGTAAGTACTCACAGAGCAAATTATTTCAATCATTAATTTCCTTTAAATGCAATGAGTACGGCTTAGAGTTGATGAAAACTCAAAACTCAGTATCTTATAAATTCATCTAAGACCATCAAAAAGGATTTATGATATAGAAATGTTGGCCCCCCTGAAAAGTACACTGATTTATATTCACTTTAATTGCATGAGGTACTGTGATGAAATCAGCCTTTGGCTATGCTGAGGTGTTATTGAAGCTCTGGTTGCTTTGATAGTTTGTCTGTTACTGGAATCTCTAAGAGGGTTCAGGTCAAGCCACTTTGCTAGCCGATGACACACAATAATATCATTAATCAGCTTTTGGCTCTTTTGGCACTGTGGACAGGAGTCAAATACTCCTGGAATATGAAATCAGCATCTCCATAAAGCTTGTCAACATAAGGTAGCATAAAGTGTTCTAATATATCCTGGTACAGTCATGGACGAAAGTGTGGCACCCTTGGATTTTTTCTAGAAAATACACAATTTCTCCCAGAAATTGTTACAGTTAATTTTTTTTTTTGGTTTGTTTCCTTGATGTCCAATGGAGACACAGAAAGAAGCTGAAGAAAAAAAGCCATAATTGACACAATTTTACACAACTGCATTCACATGGAAACGCTGAGGTACTGAAAACAATATAGCACACATGCCTGGCCTGTAGATGGCGATATAACTGTAGGAGCGGTATACACGACAACGGTTGAGAGGCTGAAGAAGAGGTGAGCAGACCATCTGGAGTTTAAACTGAAAACTTTGACTCTAATTGCAGAAAAAGTGAAATACATGCACATTTTTGGAGAACATAGCCAGTACATTAAGAAGCACAAGAACAAAACGATAGGTTGATGTTGTTTTTGGGATGGTCGCATGGTACAGTGGAGGTTTAATGTGCACATATAAAGCTGAGCCTGTCGTCAGCTGGCTTGATGTTCACACTAGAACACTGGGAATGGTGTTTCAGAAAATAAATTGCACTGTGGGTTGTGTTTTCAAAAGTTTGCATTTTAGGTCTCAGCTGCTCTCACCAGCTCTGCTGCTGGTGTCTGGATTGCAGGACATGATGATGCTCCACAGACATGGTTGGGGTGCAGACTCTAACTTTCTGACCACAGGCAGAGGGAGAAAGTGCTGTGCTTCCCTCTAGATGTTGATTTTCATTGTTGTAAGGCACTCACTAAGTGCGGTTGTTAACCATTGTTGCATGTTTTATACACAATACTATACATGCTTTTTTCTGTGTATTTTAGGTGCTGCGTTCCTTCCATTGGTGAGTATGTGGCTGCTGATAAAGTTGTTTCTTGGTATGATTTGAGACTGTTTGAACAAGCAGAAGCTCATTGCACAAGTTGATTTTCAAAGTTTTCTTTCATTTTCCAATTTTTCCTTCATTCATAATTTATGCTGAACTCTGGCACATTTTTCAAGGCGTGGGACAAAGACCAAACTGCCTAATGTGAAGATTTGGAGAGTAGATCGTGCTAATTATCATGAATTAACAAGCTCAACTAATGCTGGGAAAAAAAGAAAAGGTCATTTTTGCACATACAGTATTTTTAGTCATTGCGCTGACTCAAGCTGAGATGTAGTCAGGGGACTGCTTGTGTGAATGTGTGTGTGTGTACATGTGACTTTGTGTGGATAGATGAATAGCATGATAGCAGCGCCTTAGATCTGAGATAAATGACTTCATTAAAGTGTAAGTCTCAGAAAGCTGGAATGAGCCACATCTCCCCCCTCTGTGCCACCGCAGATTATGAACTCCATAAATCAATACATTTCTGTAAAAGGATAATGTTCCTCTGCCGGCTGCATCCAACCTCAGACAGTCAGGCTGACACGGCCCAGGACTCTCACATTCTGCTTGATTTCTGGTCTGAGCGGACGCTGAGGATACAAAGGTCCAGGTTTACGACGTGTTTAGCAAACGATGAACTTGCCCTCTGCTCAGACTGAGAGTTTTCAACACGGTCTCACAAATAATACAGCGAAATATGGTCTTGATTGCAGTTTCAACCTATAGTAAATGACACAGTGATGACACAGGGTTCTCTGCATTAAAACATGAGGCGGGATGTCAACACTTTTCACCTCAAGATCAATAAATCTCACATTGTGCTTCATATGACAGTTCAAATGTAGAAGGCATTATATCCAAAGAACAGCTCCTGTAGGTCAACATGAAGGGGAGAAGGGGCTGTCAATAGCACCAAGAATTGTGCATTATTTGCTCAACCCCCCTGTTCTATATCCAGTGGTGTAAAGGAACAAAGTTAAAGTACTTTGTTACAGTACTTAAGTAAGTTTTAAGAGTATCTATACATTAGCTGAGTTTCTGTGTGCTGCAACTTTCACTTTTACTTCACACATTAAAAATAAAAATATGATACTTTTACTCTGCTACATTCATATTGTCATCATACATAGTTACTCGTTACAAAACAAAATGTGAATATAAATGACATTTATTTACACATCAGCTCAAATTTCATATTTAATATGAACTACTTTAAGACTTTTACTTAAGTAAATTTTTAATGGGTGACTTTCACTTTTACCTGAGTAGATTTTAAGTATGATATCTGTACTTTTACTCAAGAATGGCTTTCAAGGATTTTATACACCACTGTCTATATTAAGACTTAAGTTCCCTAATGATATTTAAATACAAAACTGTTCACTAAGTTCTGCAGTTCTGTGACCATTTTATGCATCAACTTTTGTCATTTCTTCACCATTTTATAACTTGAATTCAGCCTTTGGTCCTCTAATATGTTTTTTTTTTTTTTGTGGCCTACGTAGAATCCAAATTTTTGTGAGATGTCACCAGATATATCTAGGCTTTCTCAAGCATCTGACAGAAACTATAAATGAACACAATAACAACATGAACAACTTAAGTTACAAAATTAATACATCTTAAAATGGAAGCTTGGGGCTGTGTTACAATAGACACTGGGCCACAATTGGCCCCCAGGCCTCAGTTTGGACATCCCTGCCTTAGATGTTTTCTCTGCTTGATGCCAATGATTCGACTCTTCTGAAACAGACTAACATATGTCTCACAACCACATGATGTGTCTTTCTTCATGGAAGTTACTTATTGCATCAGCTGGGACTAAATAACTTGTTGCCAGCTGAAACACATGTAGTAACTATCTAAATGATGTCAGGTTTATTGAGTTTTACCTTTCATGAACGCTGTGTGGATTCGACTTAGCAGGCACAGAAGCCCCAACAATGACTCAGACCTTTATTAGAGTCATTTCCATGTTTGAAATGTACTCATACTGTTAAGTGAAAACAGAGGAATTTGTAATGTCCTCTACTTTTCCCCTCAGAGATTTGTAGCGCACAAGAATGTAAATTTGACAAATATCTGGAGAGTGTAGTTTCTAAGGTCAGCCTGTGTCAAATATAAATAAAATGGATGGATATTACAGATTCATTCTTCTACTTAAAGTCTTTCTAAATATGTTAACTCTCAGTTCAAACCTGTGTCATCCAAAGGAGACATTGGCTGTTTTATGACAACAGCTAATAAAATGTGTTTGGATATCCAAATATCTGATACCAGGCAACTAATCTGACATCTGTTCTACTTAACACAGATTAAGTGACAGTGAATGGCGCGTTAAAAAATATCATTGACAGACTCCTGTGGATAGAAATAAAGAGAAAAATCTCAACATGGTCGGAACATCCAGGTTTGTAGCTTTCCAGTGAATTCTGGCTCCCCTGCTCTCTACACAGACTTTATTTTTCCCTCAGTGAACTTTATTGAGGTGTTCTGTTGTCTGTTTAAGCAGATACTAATAATGTTGGCCCAGTCTACAGATTCTCTTTATAGATCTCATCTAGTCTCTGTCCTCCCTTATTGGAAGATGCTGTTAGGGAGCAGCCTCATATAGAAACCTGCAGACAACTCACTGAGTAAAAAAAAGTACTGCAGTGAAAAAAAAACAAGATTCAGACGAAATGAAAATGGGCTAAAACATGGTTGAGCTAATTTAAAGAAAGTCTGACCCAGACACGGATGGTAGTTTTTAAACTTAATTTTCAAAAATGTTTAGCACTTTAGAGAAGGAATGAACATCTGTGCTGACTAGAAAGCAGGAGAGTTCCTTAGTTACCCAGTGGTGCAGGTTCACTCTGATATCATTAAAGAGGGTGTATTCTTCCTATATTGTAAACATGGATATGAAGTTACAATGCTCTATGTTCAAACCTATCATCTGCAGATTTTCAAACTGTTACATGTTCACCTGTTGTGGAAACTTTAACCTCCAGAGTCTGTCCACAGCTTTGTCCCCCAACAGGCCTCTAGAGTGCTGACCAATCAGAGTGTAGGGGGTTTATGGAGCAGGTAGTGTCAAAGGGAAAGCAAATAAAACAAAGCATTTCAGACAGACGGAGATACAGATTTTCCAAAACAACGGTGTGAAAAAAATAGAGATTGTTTTAATCTGTTGATAATGTAAAGCTTCAGAATAAAACCTACAAATGGACGATATCCTTCTTTAACTCTTTAGGGCCTGAGTCCCAAGACACCTTCCTAGACTATTTTCCTTATCTTGACCAAAGAAAAATGTCCTTTGAGGCCCATTTTTGTTCTGGAACACTTTGAACTTTCAATATCTGGTGTTATTTCCAATTTACAGCATGTTATGTGAGAGAAAAACACTTTAAACTGAAGAAAAACACAAACAGAGAATTGCATGTTAGAGGTCTAGTGAGGAAAAAACACTTCAAACAAACAGACTGAGAAGTTTTAACAGGAGAAGTAAAAAAATTGAACATTAACACACATATGTACTACAGAATTTACGATTTTTTTTCTTATTGATAAAAAAATAGGTATTTGGCAGCATAACCAGATCATCCAGCATCTCACAGCTTATCTCTCATTGCTCAAAATCCACCAAAGGATGTTTTCTCCTCTTCATGACATAAAAACTGAATCTGGAAGTATAGGAGAAAGATATTAAGCTACTCATGCATATTTTACAGTACAAACAAGGCATGGTACAGTATTTATAAAGTTTAGCAACAATACAAGCCTTAAATCAGGCTCACACAGCACAACGAAGGTTGGAAACACACTACTATCGTCAACATTAAAATACGTTCATATTGTACAAAAAAGACTTGGTACATCCTCCCAAAAGAGTCACCACACAATACAAGCATCAAATTACGCATGGTAATATATATATGAAGTAGAAACTAGACAGAGAGGGCTTCATTTATCGGGTCTAATGTTACCTTTTTTCTCATGAAGTTGCTCCTTTTGTCTCGGGATCATGCAGAAGCTTCAGTGGGGGTTTTATAACCGGGGATGATCTCCTTTTTGGCATTTTTGGAAAAACTCTGCTCTGTTTTCTCCATGTCTCCCTCTCATCCATCCGCTCCGTGGTCTGTGTGTTTATTTGCAGGTTTCCTTAAATGCCTCAGTGAAATTACGGTAATAACTACATAATGGCTAAAAGAACGATGTGTCAGCTTTCAGAAACCGTTGGGATTTTTTTTGATCGTGTGAACTATTTAGGAGTGAAGGACGTTCAAATGCAGACGTGTAGGCGCTGACACATCTAGACTTAAAGGGTATAAGAAAAACACATTAATTAAATATAAGATTATAAATATAGTATTTTAAATTTTATCAATATAAGAAATAGAAGACATTAATAAATATGAATACAAGAATTTCAGTGGACATGACATTTTTTTTTTTTTTGAAGGCCAAGTTAAGTACTGGATTATGATTGGTTAAAGTCAAACTGTGATAGTGATTATTTCTTAACAGTTACAGCCTGATCACATGTCATATTGCACCGATTCACACAAAAGTGTTTGACAAATTTCAACTGTACCAGTTGATTCTGAGACAGCAACAACAACAACAACAAAAACAACATTAATTAATAATAATAATAAAAATAAAAATAAACTAATAATAATAATAATAATAATAATAATAATAATAGTACTACTACAACTACTACTACTACTACTACTACTAATAATTTAATTTAAAAATGATGATAATAATGATTAAAAACTAATAATAAAGCTTTGTTTCTTTTAAAGTATTAGACAACATGATGGACGTTTTCTCATGGGATACTGCTGTTACCCAGACACTAGTAACAGGGCCAGAGAAAGCATCTCTAAACTGGTGATACCAACAAGCTAACACCACGTTCACGTTTATGTTGAAAGGGATTTAAACTTCTTTCATGCTAAAATGTGTACAACAAACCCCTGAAAAATAGACTTTTCAGTTCAGCCCTTCTAATGTCAATAAAATCTATTACAAGAGCCTGAACCACGGTCATGTGAGAAGAATGTGTTTGGGAGGGGGGCTTTCAAATCCAAACCAAAGCAGCCTCACAAACCTTACAAGAGCTTCATACCAGCCTCGACTCTGGAGTCACTGCTGGACAAACATTTTACATCGACCCCTTTTTTTTTTATTTTTTACAGCCAGTCTTTATGTCCCATGACACAAGGCCAGGTGTCTTGTAGAATTTTAGGACAATCACAAAGTTTTATTGACATATGGCTCCCACAAAACGCTTGGCTGATTCCTCATATAACCACATTTCTTCTGCCAAGAAAGTTTGAAAACTGCTTTAACAGGCACTAATAGACAGGAGAGGATAAAACTGAGAGCGCTGAAGCACAGCTCATCTGCTCTCTTTACGCCGCCATGTTTACACTGAAGCAACACTTCCCCTCGTTCATATGTAGCACTAAATAAAGGTGCGGAGATGAGGAGCTGTTTAGAGAGAGCCCTCAGGTGAAAGAAAGTAATAGTCAGGTTTATATGCTTCATATAGCAGTATTCACAGCCTGCCTGGTTCTGATTAGAAACAAACAGTCCCTGACGGCAGGATGCTTCTCCTGAGGGGCCACACTTTACAAAATACTCTGATGAATGTGTCATACACGCTGAGTGATAACAATATATGTTGAACCCTTGAGTACAAAAGGTGATAAATCGAAGCTGGAAAATTCAAGGCCATTAAAAGTGTTACATGTAGGTTTTAGAGTTATTTTTTTGTAGAAATAGACACTTCCTGACTGGAGCAAAACTTGTGGCTCTGGACACTTTTATGCTGGCACCAGCTCATTGGAAGGCACCAAGTTCTCTCATGTTAGGTTTTCTTAGTTTTGTGTTAGGTTTGTATTAGGTTTCACCCAATGTCCATTTTGTTTTCCCCTGGTGTTTGAATACTGTATGTTGCCCCATTGTTTCATTGTGTTAGGTCTGTTTGTGCTTGTGTTGACACTTAAGTTCAAGTTTGAGTTGAGTTATGTTAAGCTGACCTCTTTTATAGGCCTAGTGATTATAAAGTATGCTTTGAACATTAGTTTATTTCTTTTTGGCCAAATGAAATCCAACATTTGTCGTTTGTTTCTTAATATAAAGTCCGATATGAATTTTTATCTGTCTCCTGGGTCACTGTTTAAACTTTTACATACAGCCATGAATCAGAGAAAATCACTTTATGTTCAATAAACAGACAAAAAGTAAACTTGAATGACTCATAGAGAGACACACATGCTATGTTTTGATATATAGTACAGCAGGATCCCCAACCATCAACTATATTTATGTTTTTGGCCTTAAATTTTATTCAAAGTGGCATAAAAAATGTATTTAAAAGTCTTAAATTTAACTTGCTGAAACCTGCAGGTACCCTGTATTAGATGTTAAAAACCGGGTTATAAGTTTCATTTTAACAAGATTGACAGCTGCCCTTGGTGTGTAGTTTTTATCGGTGATATGAGAAACTTTTGGGAAAGAGTCATGGACTCTGCTGGGGCTGTCTGCTCCTCGTAGCCCCACCCACCTGCTCACACCTGCTACCTGTTTGTTAATCAGCTGCCAGTTTTTAAACCAGTCAGTTTCTGTTGTTGTTGCCAGTTCATTGTTTGTGCTCCTGCCTGCTTTGTTCCAGTCTTTGTATTACTCCTGTCTGTCTGCATAGTTTGTGAACTCAGTCTATACCCATTTTGGATTTTGCCTGTTGATTTATGTAACCTCTGCCTGGAGTTTTCCTGAGTTGTAGTTTTTTTTAACTTGCTTATTCATCTTTCGGACTGGTTTTTGTCCTTCAGAAGAAGAAAGAAAATCCTAATTTCTGCTTTTTTGTTACCTGGTTCCTCTCAAATTCTCTTCTGCGCAGACTCTGGCTGCACAATGGCGGCTCCCGTAACGGAGTTCTTTAACCGTACAATGGTAAAAGGCGGAGCCACACTGTCCATTCTGTATACAGTCTATGTCCTTGACTTAATCCTTAAGTCTAAACCTTGTAGGATTTGCTTGATAATATATTCAGTGATCGTTCAACTTCTCAAACATGACGCAAACTGGGTAGCAAACAGCAAACTGGCTAGCTTACCTTCAACCATCATTTTCATCATAGGCAAGTACAAGTTTCTGACAGCTGGGTGGTAGACCTAGCAATTAGAGACAGTAGAGAGTAACCAGGAGGCTACTATCAATTTTTTTATTTAGATATATCTTGGGCTTTTCATGCTTTTAATGGAAAGAGAAGGACAATGTATAGGAGTAGGAATGGGGGAGAGAGTGGGGAGTGACATGCGGGAAACAGGCTGCAGGCTGGATTCGAACTCAGGCCACCTGCTCGAGGGCGAACCTCATGGTGCGCGACCCAATCCACTAGGCTGTCTGCACCCCACCAGCAGACTTTTTCTTTGGTTTGTAGCATCAACTGGATTAGAGTGAACGCACTTATGTCACCCATGCAATCCACAAAACATAAAAATGGGATGCACAGTTGATGAAAGACATGACATTTACCACTCTCAACTTCTTGTCCTGCTGCACCACCACAACCATCACTGCAAACTAGTGCTGGTGCAAGCTAATGTACAGCTCCAACAACTGTCTGACCTCTGGTTGACCTCTAAGATCTGACGACTTCTGAGATGTGCTACAGCTTGAATGTAAAAGCACTCTAAACCTTTGAATGTGCAGTGCTGCCTATAAGATGAAACGGCCTCTTATATACCCCTGGGAACACAATTATGCTTAAGCATGTCAAATAGGATATAAAGTATTGTGTTCTCAGCTGCATTTTTTGCCGTGCTCTTTGCATTTTTCAGGTAATCTGCCTCAAATGGTGTTTATGCCTCAGGTAGAGGATGGTGTGGTGCAGACATCATTGTATGTGATATTCTGATATTAACATGGAAACGGTCTCTTTTACTTAACGCTCCTCTTCCTCCTGCCTAAGCTACAGGGTTATAAGCTGCACGTGTGAACAGTAAAGCCCTGAATAAATCACAGCCTAAAGGTCCTGAAAGAATGTAGAAAATGACAAGAATACATGTGACAGAGGGGCCAGTATCACTCAATATTGTCTTTGTCCACATCAGATTCACACAGTCATCGTGAAAATGTAACAGAATGATGAAACTCTGAGGTCGTATTATAAGTGAGCAAACATTTGCACACATCAGTACAATGATAAGTCTCTTGATATGTCTCCAATAAGTTGATATACATAAGTTGAGTCCAATAAAAAAGTCATTTTGAACATGTATATTCTATTTTCATAACCTTATCAAACATGTTTCATATGTTCCTGAGATAACTTTCTACTGAGTCATTAAGATGTATCTGCCCCTTTAAGAAAACCTACAAGGCTTTCAGTGATGTGACTACCAGTAGTTTGTCTTTCTCCAATACAGGCTGAAACAGTGGCCAGTTGTCAAGTATTTGCACTTAAGTTTTGTAACTTTCACTGTATTATGTGTGTTGTTGGATGTTGTTGAGCTTAGCATGTTTACACTGTCACAGTGACATATCAACCATCCAACCATCCATTTTCATAACCATCTAATCTGTTAGGGGTTGTGGGTGGCTGGAGCTTATCCCAGCTGTCATCGAGTGAGACGCAGGATACACCCTGGACTGCTCACCAGTCAATCAAAAATCAATTGATCAAAAAAACATTCAAAAATTTAAGATATGTTTGTTTAACAGTACACAGCAAACTTGCTAACTGAATTATGTTGCTAAGCGAAGGGCTACCATGTGCTCCTTAAATGATCAGATTATCCAAAATTGTCCACCCTGCAAGCTTTCCATGACAGGTGGACATGGTTCATGACAGGAAGGACACGCATATACATTTTATAACAGAAAAAGTTATGTATGCTTGGCCCTGGTCTCCCAAGGCAAACTGGTCCAAAGTGAGGGGCCAGGCAAAGGTCACACACTCACGAACAACAGAACAACAGCAGCGACCAAATCAAACTTGCCGGAGGAAAATCTGAAAATTCAGAAATCTGGGAGAGGCTGAGCCGCTGCTGAAAGGAGTCAGATGAGATGGTTTGGGCATCTGGTGAGGATGCTTCCTGGATGCCTCCCTCACTGCAAAAACTGAAATCTAAGCAAGTCATTATGTCTTATTTTTAGTCAAATTTGTCTTATTATTCTTGATTTGAGCCACATTTTCTAGACAAGGTCATAAAAATGTCTCATTTAAGTTTTTTAAAGACAAAAATGAGGCATCAATTGCTTGAAACAAGTAAAAAAAATCTGCCAATGGGATAAGATAAAAGATTCTTGTTTTAAGACATCTGTCTAATGTCAAGAAACTTCCTGGGCAAATTTGTCTTTTCCCATTGCCAGATTTTTTTGACTTGTTACAAGCAATTTACACCTCATTTTTTTCTTAAAAAACCTGAAATAAGACATTTGTATGACCTGGTCTGGTGAATGTGGCTCAAATTAAGAACAATAAGACAATTTTCACTACAAATGAGACATAATGACTTGCTTAGATTTCCGTTTTTGCAGTGTTGGAGACGTGTTTTGGCTGTAATCCAGGACACAATTTAGAAACAAAGTGGCATTTCTTACAGCTGACCAGAGATGGCAAAAGTACCCTCATTCTTTACTCAAGCAGAAGTACACATAAAGTTGTGGTGGTTGTGTGAAGACATTTAAAAAAAAAAAAAAAAAAAAAAAAGAAAAAGTTTACTCTTTTTAAATCATAATGACAACAGAGACTTCAAAAATTACCCTGTTAAGAAGTTTGCACCACCAATAACCCTGTTAAAAAATGAACAGGGTCACTTTTGAAGTTTCTGTTGTCATCATGATTTAAAAAGAGTAAACACAATTGTTTGTTAATAAATGTCTTCACCCAACCTCTAACCATGGGTGACAGAACAGTTTTTGTGTTATCATTCATATTTTCTGAGAAAAGGTCAAAAGATCAGAAAATTCTGCTGGAGGGTGTAAACTTTAAGGCACAACTGTGTGTACTTAACAAAAAAGGTGAAATAACTGAAAACATGTTTTATAGTCTAGTTTCTTCAAAATAGCCACCATTTGCTCTGATTACTGCTTTGCACACTCTTGGCATTCTTTGGATGAGCTTTAAGAGCCACCTGAAATGGTTTTCAGTACCAAGGAAGGTGCAATTTGGTTATGAGGTATTAAAAGTCTTTCAGAAAAGATACTTTGATTTGTACTGTGTGAGCGTGATTTGAGGCATGATTTCTACACTAACCTCTTTAAGAAATTACCATGTCTTGTTTGTGTAAGCAGCTGAATATCTTCCTCCTCTACTTTCAGTTTCAGTTTTTGTCTCATGATGACGAGCGACCATCCTCCAGTGAGAAGGTGTGTCCAAAACTTTTGGCCTGTACTGTTTGTCCACAGTCCTGTCACTTCAAGATTTGACGATTTCAACTTCCTTCTGTTCGGTCGCCTTCAATAAACTTTCCACTGGTACAGGAGTTGAAAGCTAGAGTCATCACCAGGACACTCAGTTACTCAGTGTGAAAACCCAGCAGCTATTTGAGTTTAGAAGTAGTTTAGAGTTAATCAAGCGTATAACACCTTCCAAACTCAATAAAGTTACAACACCATCCTGTCACTGTGTACTCTTTATATATAGGAAGAAAGAAGAGCAAGGGAGAAAAGAAAGTTCAGTCTGCGTTGTAGTTTGTTGTTTGCAGATTCTAAATTATGTTAGTAAAGAAATTCAATGGTTAGGTTAAAACTGCCTTGAATCCCATGACACTCCAGAATGAGATTCAGGTGAGGTAAATTCATTTTGTAAACGCTGCACTTCAAACCTTAAATCCCTCAGAGAGATGCAAACTTTGAGCTCTCCTTTCCATCAGCTCTGTTACTTCAGGCCTTCGGCGAGCGGCGGCACTTCACCCGCAGCTATCCGCTGATCGAACACAAACTTGTGCGTAATTGTATAGAGCTCCTCTCTCGACCTTCTCTGTCAGGAGAGAAATAGGGGCCATCATTCATCCTCGCCATTACCAGCCGGCCTGCCGTGAATAATGCAATTTGTATCCTCTATGGAGTGCATCCAGAACAACAGGCACTCCAATAAACAAACAGCAGATCGCAGTAGAAATCCACTTACAGAGGCAGCCGGGCTCACGCCAGCGCCATTAGGAGCCCACTCAGGTCCCATCATCTCAGGCCGATAGATCCCTACCTTATCTGTTTCAGAGTAGGACTATGATAATGAGCCTGCCAGCTCTGCTCTACTGAACTACTGGATCACACACATAAACCCAGGACACACACACGTGCACGCTCCAAATCCTGCTGTTCAGGGAGATTTGTGGTACCTGAGAGTGGAGGTAAAGGTCAGCCTTTGACCTTTTGTGGGCACAAACAGCCGCAAGTCAGGGCTGAAATGGATCAGTCAGGCAGAGGAGGAAGTGTGTGCTCGCTCTCTCTTGTGTGTGTGTGTTAAAAGGACAAGAGTATGGCACTAAAGTTGATCTCCCATTTATCAGGTACAGGAGAAAACCTGTCAACAGCTGAAAACAAGGTGTGAAAAAGTAAAGAAAACAACACGGTAAAAGACATGAACTTTCCTCTCACATCAACAAAAGATTTCAAGAACAAATTTGTTTGTTGAGTGGTGATATTCTTTTTATACTTAAAACATAGATTTAAAGTAACAATGCTGAATGTTTCGTCTTTTTCTGCCTTTAAGATTTGTGATTTAAAATATTTTGAGGCCTTCAATGCATCTTGCTTTGCCAGATCTTGTCGTACAAAGGTTGTTTTGGTGAGATGAGGAGTCGCTCATCGAAAGGCAATTTATTTAAGGATCAATCTCAAGATTTTGAGAATCAATGCTGAATCATCGTAACATAATTTTAAATCAATTGAAAAAATTGATTGTTTTTTAAAGCCCTGTA
This sequence comes from Thalassoma bifasciatum, assembly GCA_008086565.1. Taxonomy (NCBI): domain Eukaryota; kingdom Metazoa; phylum Chordata; class Actinopteri; order Labriformes; family Labridae; genus Thalassoma; species Thalassoma bifasciatum. The sequence goes on from RPOG01000632.1 coordinate 273,686, forward strand.
TAATCACCAGTTTTCAGTCACTTGCCCAACACTGGGTGTGAGGCAGCACTAAAGCTTCATTTTAACTTACAGGCCAATTCTGCAAACTTGTCACTGTTCACATCATAGACATAATCCATTTTTTTTTATATATATAATGACTCAAAAGCAGGTTTACAGCAGAAAAGTGGGTCATTATTTTCTTTTGGAGCTTAGTCCAGGTAGTCAAAGCTTAATACAGATTTTCTGGATCGTTTATACACATTTCCTGAAAGTATGCCTCCCACTCTCAGAACTCTACACACAATTAAAAAAAAAACCCCACACACACAATAAGCAAAACCACTAAATTCTCCTGCAAAATGAAACCTTGCATTTAAAACAATATTCACTGCAAACACTGAAATCTAAGCAAGTCTTTATGTCTTATTCTTAGTCAAATTTGTCTTACTATTCTTGATTTGAGCCAAATTTTCTAGACTAGGTCATAAAAAATGTCTCATTTTAAGTTTTTTAAAGACAAAAATGAGGCATCAATTGCTTGTAACAAGTAAAAAAAAAATCTGCTAATGGGATAAGATTAAAGATTCTTGTTTTAAGACATCTTTCTAACTTCAAGAAACTTCCCGGGCGAATTCGTCTTATCTCATTGGCAGATTTTTTTGACTTGTTACAAGCAATTTACACCTCATTTTTGTCTTAAAAAAACTTTAAATAAGACATTTTTATGACCTGGTCTGGTGAATGTGGCTCATATTAAGAACAATAAGACTTTTTTTTTACAACAAATAAGACATAATGACTTGCTTAGATTTCCGTTTTTGCAGTTACTTCCTTTCAAAATGGTATTTTGTTCTTAAATGTCACACACAAACCACCAGATGAACAAACATTTATAAGAACTAGTTGAACTCTGATGTGCAAAGGTTAAAACACTACAATGAATGAAGAACACTTCCTCATCATTCATGAAAATTAAATGAAAAAGACAAATTCATCATAATGACTTAGACCTTTTTTTTGGTGTTACACGGACTAAAGACAGTACATACATGAGTGTGTTGTAAAATATTTTAGAATATTGTTTTCATACACACTCACGCACACTCACTCATAACACACTTACCATTCCCAGTTTTTCAATGTCTGACGCCGGCATCCCAATCCCCGGTCTGTTGCAGTGAGTGCTGGGGTCGCAGGCGACTCACCCATGTGAGGGTCAAGGCGCTTCCCTCAGTGTCTATACTGTGACTCCCCTAACCTTGACCTTTCCCCAATACCACATGTGCAAGTCTTGGAGTTCATTGTTCTTATGGTTATTGAATGTTGCCTCTGTGCTGAGGTGTTTTTTCCTGATCCCAAACTAGGCCCCAATTTAGGGCCTCGTCTGGTACCATGTTTTTTTTCTCCTCTCCAATCCTAGTGTTCCCCATGATTCCATCTAATGAAACGGAGCGCTGTAGAAAGTGAACTACCGGTTCTCCCTCTCCTGTCCTCCCCATGTTATTTGTCTCTGTCTCTTTTATGTTTCTTGGATGGGATGAAACTGAAAGGCAAAATCTTATGTACTGAAACATGTACACCAGTCGTCAATAAATGATTCTGATTCTGATACTCTGAACACAAATATGAGGTTCCACCCCACCCCCTCCAAAAAAAAAAAAAAAAGGAAAAGGAAATAAAGAAATGTACAGCTTATAACCCTGTAGGTTAAGCAGGAGGAAGAGGAGTGTTCAGTAAAGAGACCGTTTCCATGTTAATATCAGCATTACATACAATAATGTGTCTTCCACACCATCCTCTACCTGAGGCATAAACACCATTTGAGGTAGATTGCCTGAAAAATGCAAAGAGCACGGCAAAAAATGCAGCTGAGAACACAATACTTTATATCCTATTTGACATGCTTAAGCATAATTGTGTTCCCAGGGGTATATAAGAGCATCCCAACCATCACCACGTTCCACATAAAGTAGTTTACATTAAAAAAAAAAAAAAAACCTGAAGATTTTTTTTAATGCTATTATGCTACTCCCTCTCTTCTGTTTCTGTCTGGCCACATCTCCTAATCAACATCCCAAACAATCTTTTCCCTGGACAAACAGCGGTAAAAATAGTGCCTAGCATGGTGAATCCAGCCATGGAACACATGAACTGCTACATTTCCACGTGCATCTTCTATAGCTTGGACAAAGAGAACATCAGCTGGTGGATTTCGGTTATGCACTTCCATTTCCAGGCAGAAAATATCCTCAACAAAATTGAGGAAATTCACCTGTTTCCCTTTTGTGATAAAGTTCTAATTGCTGATTTTAAAACTGTGCTACAGGTGTTTGCTCATATGATGAGTCAGTGTGAAAAGTACGGCAATTTACTTTAGAATTTTAAATGAGAGTGTGTTCTTGGTGAAAACATGAGATTTTTTTTATGATAGTTATGCCAAATGTTAAGAATTGTGTTCATTGTTTTGAAAAAAAAGTGTGTTCTAGAGATGTAGTTTGAGTGCAAAGCAGGAATGGTGTTTGCACTTCAGGGAGTTGGTGCATGGGTCACATGTTGTGGTCATTTAATGTCAAGTACCAGAAATGTGTGTTAACGATTAAAGAAAAACTGAAACATCAGAGTCACAGTTTAACCTGCTCTATCAGAAACAGCTCAGTACCTGTCAGAATAAAGTGACACATCTATCAGCCACATTACAGAGACATACTTTTAAAACTTCCCCTGATGATGGATTGGAGCTTATATTCTCAGTCTGGAATGATTTGTCCCACAGGCTTGGATCAGCTAATGACCACTTGAGGCTCAATGTATCATTCTGCTCCTTAAATCAGTGCTAGCTTCTACCGCTTTGTTAAAGCGAGCTGCTGCTTTATCACGTTTTATTTGTACAGCACATATAAGCTCCCGCGACTGTTGGCACAGGCCTGTTTCTTTGTTTGCTCCGCTCAGTTTCAAACCCTTCCCAGCCTCTCCATGCTCCGTCTGCCACAACAAGAT